>VWZZ01002062.1:214881-259943 GCA_013399095.1 Psophia crepitans | reverse complement strand
TGGCAGTGGGAGGTGCAGTCCCCGTAATCGCGGGATGAGGTCAGGCTCTGGAAGCGAAGGGGCTTGTGGTCGAGGGAGCATTTAATTTGGGACATCCACTGCTGGGGATGGACCTGGGGAATTCCACTGTTTCGGAGGATTATCTTATCGAAGGCGGGGCTACATGACTTTTTATGAACGTGACTCATGTTCTCTTGGAGATGCTTCCCACAAGTAATCTTCACATGCTCCATTTTGACAGTGGAATGGGGAGAAGGTATTTCTAGTGCTATTGTAATCAAGGGTGTCTTTCTTGCCCACCTCTGAGTCAGTGCCAGTGCCTACTCATTGCACATAATTCTGAGCTCTCTTCTTCCTGCACAACCGCCTTCTGAATTATCGAACCACACATCTCTGTTCTATGATGGTGTTGTGATGGTTGCTCTTTTCTTAGGCTTTTATGGAGCTGTTGTACTTCGGCTCTTTGGGACCTTTGTCTTTGGTAACTAAAAGCTTGAAACCCTCTCTGTTGTGTGTGGATTTGTCTATGAGAGGGCTCGACTCTTGTGTATGATGAGATTTTTGGAAAGAACTCTTTAAATATATAAACCAATTTATGGAGAGCTGATCCAGCCTGCAGAAAAAAATCATGAAAATGTACAAGATGATGTCTACAAAATAATGCCTGTTTTTTGGGGGGGAGGGGCATAAGCCCAACATCTCCTGTGAAAATGGCTTTCAAGGTATAAGTCATATTGGCCCAATCTAGCCAGTCAACCAGGACATGTGGCTGCATCCCAGTTCCTTCATTCTCTCCAGATTTCACTCATGAAGTAACCAGGGGACAGAATGAATCATCCATGTAGATTTTGTTAGCACTGCAGATAAGAAAAGAGCAGGAAGTCCGTGAACATCATCTCCTTTTCTCAATTCTAGTCCAGTTCTTCCCCCCTGGGGTCCTAAATCAAAGTAAGCCATTTTTGGCCAACATCTTATTCAATGGTTGCTTCTACACTGAGGAAACAAAATGTTTTTGGAATTTCTCACAGAACCTCCTTAAAGTCCAATCAATAGTTGTAATGAAGAGCAGAGCAGCTGAGATTACTGGGAAAGCTTGTTCCAGAAGCTCAATGCAAATGTGTCATCTTAATTTAGTAACACCCCAGTTATCTAACTGGAGTGCCACAACTCCGTCAGGAATATTTCATGCCTTTGCCCCAGTTGGAGGGAAGGTAGGATCCTCCCAACTGTTTTTCAAAGAAATCCAACTGTGAAGAGTCCTGGGGGTGGCAGCCAGTGGGAAGCTCCTCACCGGAGAGTGAGATACTCAGCGTGGTGGGAAATCCACTGTGGAGACCCATTTGCAACTGTCTGTAGAGCCATGAAAGCAATTAGAGAATGTTGATGGGGAGCTACAGAGGGCTAAATCAAACCTTCACAGCATTGCCTGGAAGCAATTATGAGCACCCTACACGTGGGGATGTCTAGATGCCGTATTTCAGTCACAACTAGGTTATCACTGCCCTCACCAACCAGAGAAAGCCCTACACATGCTGTGAAGCAGTCAGCTTGTGGTAGTGAAATTTGGAGATTCTTAGCAAACCCTACAAGAGGACAAGCCTGTGTTTTCCTCTCTACTGGCTGCATCCCACAGGTTCAGTATGTGGGTGATGTGAGTCTACCTTGGCTTGCAAAATGCCATCTAGAGCTCCCCTCCAACAGCTGAGCCAGTTTATTCACCCCATTAATGGCTGCTTCTACTTCAGTTCTTCAGGATCCAAGTGATAAATAAGCTGCATCATCACAACTCCATTTTTATCTAAGAGAGTAGATAAGGCTTTCAGTCAGGACAAAGCCCCCCCCCCCTTACTATAAAAAACTGAGGCTGTGAAAGGTAGTTCTGCACACTGCCAAGTACTGCTGGGGTTTGGTTTCACCGTTAAATTAATTACGTAGATGGGGTGCCAACAGCTTTTCATCTCTAATCAGAAGAAATAAAGGATTACTATGAACTCTGTGGGCAGGTCTGCAGGTTTTTTACTGACCTGTTTTGAAGAGTGAAAGGTTGAAATGGAAGAAAGGAGAGTCAATGGAAAGAAACAAGCACTTCTGGAGGCAATTCAAAAGACCCAGTTTGTGCATTTTCCTCAGCATGGGATGAATCTCCTGCTGGACGTCAGACAAACCACCAGTTTCTGTTGATTGTGACAGGAGCTTGAGCGACCAGCTTAGAAAAGAGATTGCTAACCCCCAACTTGTGTGAGGGCCTTGATCAGCATTTCCACTAAGTTGTTTTAAGTACTGTTTACACGCTGGTAGTCCTGGGCTAATTTCGTGAAGGCATGGCTTGGAAGGGTATATCAAAACCTGTTCTGCTTGTCAGCTAAGCTATAATCATATCTCCAGTTTCTGGAGATGAGTGTTCTGGCACCTCCTTCCGTGTAAAGCTCTCCCTTTTTAAGTAGGAGTGAGAAATCTGTCCCAGGATTTCAGATGTCTAAAAATATGTCTCACTGCTTAATTATTGTTGTTGCTGTCCTTCAGCAGTTATGGGCTCCAACTCCTGCTAGTATCCGTGAGGAGCTGGTGTATTTGGCTCTGTTAAGACAGAGTTTCAGGTCTTCGGACCATACAGATTTGAACCGATATGATCAAGCAGATGACTTTCTTTCCAGCACTACAGCATGTGCAAAGCATGGAAAGGGGTTAAAAGAGGGGCAATGTCAATGTGAGGAGCATGGGGATATGTCCACTGATGATTTCTTGTTCACTCAGCACTAAGTTGCTTAAGCCAGATATTGCCCAGGCATTTTTGATGGAGGATGCCACAAAGTAGGCTGCCTAAGGCTGTGCTCAGAGATATTTTGATTTTTGAGGTGCAGGGGCCGAGCTGAAATCATGAGAAGATGACGATGATCATAAGATGGGGCCTTCAGATTAATGTCATTTGCTGTCTTGGGGCATGTATTATCAGTCATCACAATTTACGTGCTCTGAATGTAACACTGAAAGAAGGTGTCTACTGACACCCTGTGCTTAGGCAGAGCTTGAGTCTCCAAGAGCACTGACACGATGAGCACGATTTCAGGTGTGAGGGAAGGACATCAAGGTCGTGAAGAAGATGACAGTAGGTTCATTGTCATTAAAGCTGGTGGTAACTCTCTATCTCAGTGCTGGTTTTCTGCCAGAATTGCATTACTGGATGCATACATATTTTACAAAACATCTCATAGTTATCCTCAGAGTACAAATCCATACGAAAACTCAGTCTTGAAAGGACTGAGGGCTTTGTTGGTCCAACGCTGTCCTCGTTTCCAAATATTGCCCTTTACAGCTATGAGATAGCTCTTGCTAGTGGTATCCTGAGAGGTTTCAGAGTATTCAACTAGGTGCAAACAGGCTCATGGCACCACCAAGATCCCAACCAAGAACCCATGTGGACAGGGATGCTGAAGATGTATTAGATACTACCACCTAGTGGGAGAAAAAAGTTGTATCACAGTGGTGTAGAACTGCTCTTTGCGCTGGCTTTCCCACTCTCTGACTGATGGAGTTTTGGGCTTGAGCCCTCTTTGCTGCACGGATGTGGCCAGAACAAGAAGTTCCCTGCTGATTTACTTTGGCAAAAAGCTGTGAAATTAGTCAGGGCTACATTGTAGCACCAAAAATTGTGGGCCTCCTGTCTTCATTGCTGGGCCTCTTTCCAAAATTCCTGGTGATTAGGAGTAAATTAACAAGCTGTGATTACCCTGGCAGCTATTCCCCTGGTGCCCACATACACATAACAACCCTCCCTCTCCTGAAAGGGAGCTGCAGTAAACACAGTTGCTCTGATGTGAATACAGTGAGTTCCACCAGGTGGACAGAAGCAAGTGGAGAAGATCTGGTGTATTTTAAACCTGGAGACTCTCTGCTGTCAAATAACACAAAAACTTTGTCTCCTGCAGCAGTTTGGGTGGCATGAGATGACATTGGGAGGGGAAGGCAGAGTTGACCTCTTAAACTACAGCCTGAGTGGGGCAGTTGAGAACAGCCCAAGGGTTGCACGAGGTGGCATCATCTGCCTTTTGGGGACTCGGGACATCCAGACACTGAGTCAGAGGTGGGGCTGATCCAGATGGATGAGCCTTTCGCTACATCTGGGAGTGTGAAAACCCAAGTTCAGAAGTTTCGCTTATCAAAGTGTGTCTGTGGGAGGAAAACTTTTGAAACCACTGGTGACCCTGTAGGCTGAAACCACAGTGAGGAAACAAAAGATCTGAGTTAACTCTGTCCTGCTTGAAAAGAGTCAACTCTCCTTGCTCACAGCAGGGTCAGGCAAAGTGCCGTGAGATCACCCACCCCTGGTCTGACGTGCTGGGGGACCATCAAACCTTGTGGCACCTTGTCACCGGGGCCGTGCAGATGCAGTGGGGCGATTCTACGGGAGACCAAAGAGAGACAAGCTGGAAGCACAAAATGAAGCAGAGTCAGAGCAGTTTTGGGCCAAGTGCCCTCCTCCTGGGCTCCAATCCTGCTCTTCCAGCTGGGATTGCCATGGACTCTGGTTGTATTTAAGCAGCCAAGTGAGACACCCAGGACTTCAATCATTCCTGCTCTTCTGTGTGTAGGTGTAATTGATAGTGCTGTCAAGAACCCGCAATTAAGCTAGTTGTCTTTCCAGCTACTTCATACCATCAATTATCTCTCCTGCTGGACTAGGGGCAGGCTGTTCCAGTGCAGAACGTTTGCAAATAATGAGGTACAAGAAAACCTTTGGCATCAGCTGCTCTTGGAGAAAAAATATCAGCAAGGTTGCTGGTAACCAGTTTCCTTTTTTGTCAGCCTTCTTGCGAAAGGTGCTGAAAAAGCCCTCCAACGAGCCCAGGGAGCAGAAAAAAAAATAAATTAAAATCCCTGCAAAACCAAGGAAAGAAATGAGCTGGTGAAATACTATCAAATTTCTCAGGAATCTGAAATGCTTAAATGTTTAATCGGAAAAAAACTGACGAAGGTTGGAGCCTATTGAAGAAGTAAAGGATTAGTATGGCGTAATAGCAAAGGAAAACCATTTCTTTCAAACCATCTGAAATGAAACCCTTCGCCTTTCTTTTTGAAAGAGACTTTGGCAAGAAGCCACGAGGACAGAGATGTAATCTCAGCTCCACCTCTGAGGTATTGTGGGGCTCTCAGCAAATATATTAAACTTATCAGCCTTTTCTTCCCCGTCTGTCAAACAACTCTAATAAATCTTTTTTATTTGCCTTGAGGTATCCCAAGGGTTTTAATTACAAGCTCATATGTAAAGGACAGTAACAGAAAGTAGCCATACAGCAGCTGTATTAATAAGATATTTGAGCAGGATACTGGTTGCTGGTGTGTTCATAGTCTGCCCACCAAGGCCTGATCTACCGCTGTTTCCAATTCCAATTACACAATTAACAAGCATCTTGTTAACGGCCTTGTGGCAGAGCTTCCTATTTTCCTGTCTTCTCTACATGAGTCTCATTTTTTGATGTGTTCTACACAAGCAGAGCAGAAAACTTAATGAGAAGATACAGCTATGTTAATTTATTCTTCTAAAAGCTGGGCACAGAAGTCTGAGCTGGTCACTTTAGACTTTCTTGGACTCAGTGAAGAAGAGGAAGGCTCTTTGGAGAGCAGACCTGCCTATCTCTTAGTACAGACGCAGCATCAAAAGGTAGAGGAGATGAGTTCTGCCCTGTCAGTTATGGTCTTGGACCGAGGGTGGTGTGCGAAGGGCTATTTATTAAAAAAAAAGGAGTATTTTGCACTCCTGTACCAAAGCAAGAAAATTTGCTTGTCTGGTCCATGCTGTGGTTCCCAGCTTCCAAGCAATGGGCTGCCTTTGTCTGTGCCTCATGGAGTCCTTTGTGAAGGGACTGACCATGAAATGAACAGATACTGCAAAAATCACTCTTAATTTGCTGTTCAGCAGAACATTCCTTTACAGACTGTCCTTGACAGAGGGAGATACTCTTCAGGCCATTTGCTAAACTGTAATTAGTGTAAGGAAGGAGGACAAACTAAACCAAAACAAGAATCCTCATAAAACCCAGCCCATGGGATCCTCCAAGCTGAGTATACAAGCCAAGTGATTTAAACCCAGTAAAATTCCATAGGATTTCACAAATGTTCAGTGTTATGCATTGTTTTGCATATTTAAACCTGTGAATTGCTGTCAGGCAAGGCAAACCCCGAGAAAATACCAAATTATTCATCTGCATCCACCCAGCCTCACTTCTGTGTATAAAGCAGGTGCTCAGGGTTGTCAGAGCAGAGGGACACCGTTTTGAGTTGCATGCTCTGCTATCCTCCAGCATCCTCTCCTCCATCACATCTGCCAGCATGAGCCAGCAGCTGTCAGCTGGAAGGTCTCTTCATGGAAGAAAGTTCTTCTCATCATCCTCTGCTGCGAGTGGCATGAGCTGCTGCGGAAGGAACGCTTTCCCCTCTGCTGCACTATCTGGAAGAGGAGCCTGGAGCTACAGCTGCCGAAGCCTTCAAAACACAGATGAGTGTAAACGGTTTTCTTCTGGCCGAAGCCTTGCACGGGGGTTCTGTGGAGGCTGGAGGTGCAGAGACATCCATGCCAAAAGTGAAGGTGGGAGTCATGGGTTAGGCTTCCACAGCAGGAACTGCAAAAGTGAAGGTATTCACGCAGTGCGTGTCAACGAGAACCTGCTGCAGCCTCTTGATGTAAAGGTTGACCCCGACATCCAGCACATTCGAAAGGAGGAGAGAGAGCAAATGAAGAGCCTCAATAACCAGTTTGCCTCTTTGATTGACAAGGTGAGAACTGGGACACGACTTAAAGGAATGATGAGGTTTTAGTGCAAACGAAACCTTTTTGTGCTCAGGTCTTTGATTCCTCTCCTCCTATGACACGAGCCTTGTGCTGGTTTTAGCGTGCATGACCACAGTACCACGACCTGCAAGTGCAGATCTAGCTGATAAAGTTATGCATCTGTTTTTATTATTATTGGTGGAAGGGAACTGTTCCTCCAAGGTATCCTCCTGAGCTTCTGCACTGTTGACTTCTCTCTGTGCAGCCAGACCTTGTAAATTTGCATTGTGTCCTATCGATGAGCGATGGTTTCCACTATCAGCCAAGTGATGTGCAGATCTATTTAAATATCCAATGGTTTCTGTAGCTGCCACAAAGGCTCTGCTGTTTAGGATTTCATTGGAGAATGGGAGAACAGCATGTCCAGTTTGCTCTAGGATTATAAGATTTATGAAGATCGCAATGGCCCCTTTTGTCCTCTCATCCCCTTTAAATCCCAATGAGCCCCTGGAGAATTGACTCAGAAGAGAAGACGTCTTGTTCCCCCTACATTCATCTGGTCCACATAGAATGTATCTAAGCATGTGCCTGAAGAAGGTGGTTTTACTTTCTGAATGCAGGTACAGCATCTGGAGCAGCAGAACAGGGTCTTGGCCACCAAATGGGACCTACTCCAAACCCAGTTCCTGCCATCCCAGAAGAACATCAAGTGTGTCTTCAACAGCTTCATTTGCAGCCTGCAGAGGTGGCTGGACTCACTGCTGCACAAGAGGGGACAAATGGAGCCTGAGCTGAATGACACGGAGAAGCTCGTTGAGGAGTTCAGATGCAAGTGAGCAAGCAGGGCAATGAGGTCAAAGAGCTTGCCTAATGGGACCTTTGTTTTTGTCTGCATCAATAGACTTCTTTCTGAGGTCCAGAAAGCTGAGATCCAAAAGCACCCTGACCCCTGAATACCCAGACAAACATGGTCTCCAGACTCAGAATGACCCAGTAACTAGTTTCTTCTCTTCCCTTGCAGATACGAGCAGGAAGTGAAGAGACACGCAGCTGCTGAGAACAAGTTTGTGTTACTGAAGAAGGTAAGGAATTTGGATAAATGGAAGGGTTGGATGCAGACATGCAAGGAGTTTCCTCTGATCTGCAAGGCAAGAGTCAGGTCTTGAGAATGTTAAAAGTCATTGGACAAGTATGGATGCAGAAAAACATGTCACAGAGTACTGCCAGAGAGCAACAAACCTCTGCTCTTTAGCACAGAAAATATATTTCATTCTAAACTGAAATTGCTAGTCCTAATGCCCAAATCATGATGTTTTTCAAGCAAGAACTTGTCAGTATTGTATATGCTTTTGGGAACCCCCGGCTGTTGCCGTTCAGGGGATGTCTGAGCTTCCCAGTTACATTTCCTAAACAAAATCTCTTACTCTAAAAACGTAATGAAATTGCCTTAGGTCTCCCTGTAGGCACCATTTTGACTTCTAAATTTCTGGAAACTCTTTTAGGATGTGGACTGTGTCTATCTGGCCAAGGCAAAGCTGGAAGCAAAGGTGGAAACCCTAAAGCAGGAGACAGAGTTCCAGAAATGTGTTTCTACTCAGGTATTGATGCTCCTGTCCCTACATTACTTGTTGGCACCTATTCCTACCAGCTGCTCCTTGTCTACATTGATTTAGGCCTGATTAAAGCAATCCATCAAGCTCTCTTTGGGAGGCAATGGGAATCCCAAATAAGGAAGATTTTGAGATCTTGAAAAACCACAAAATCCCTCCAGCTGCATGCGTGACCAAATCTAATCTCAACTCCTGGGCTGTGGCTCAGGAGAAACTCTCAGTGATGGTGTTACTTCTACTAGAGTGTGAGATAAGAAATCCTGGGACAGCTTACTGCCACTTCACATGGCTTCTAGGAAATTGCTGAGCTGGAGAGAAGTCCCCATGACACGTCTGTCATTGTGAGAATGGACAACTGCCGAGGCCTGGATATGGAGGGCATCGTCAGGACTGTTGAGTGCTGGTATGAGGACGTGGCTCAGAAGTTCAAGGCAGAGCTGTATGCATTGTACAGAACTAGGGTAAGTTGTAGCATCCAGCGACATATCCTTACTTCTCACTGTCAACAAGTAGTAGTGGAAAGGTGGTGATGTTTTTCTTTCTGTCTTCACTATGCAACATCTGGGCTTAATTTTCTCTTCTGCTAAACTGGAGGGGATCTCAAAGTCAGGAGAACATCCCCAAAAGAGATAGGTGCAAGGGGACAGGACTCAAGTCACGCTGGGAACGAGGAGGTTGTTGATGGGTTGAACAGTGAAAGCTACGGGAGCTCCATTTGCTGCTGGAAGTCATGAGGACTTTTCTAAAGCTAATTTAATTCACTTTGGAAAGAGAAGACAGGATCCTATGTTACGTACACTGCCTGTGTTAATTTCCACCTCCCTCTTTTCCTACAATCAGTATCAAGAGCTTGAGGAGGCAAAGGGGAGACATTGCAGTGAACTGAAGTCCCATCAGCAAGAGATTTTAGAGCTGAGTTTTGTGATCCAAAGAAAGCAATGTGACCTTGAAAATATGAAGAAGGAGGTATGATGGATCATATTTACTCACTGGATCTCCTAGATGTGAGATCCCAAGTCATGTTTTCTACATCTCTGTGGCATTTCCTTTGTCTCTATCTAAGAGCATTGTCCCACATGGGTTCCATTGGCCTAGAGAAGCCAGTGCTGAGGGACAGGGACCAGTGCTGAGCAGGGGAGAAGAATTATGTGCTGGCCTATTTTCTGCTGGATTATTTTGATTATTCCAAAGAACTAATTGGACCAAATTAGATCTTTGGATTAGCTACAGCCACTTGGAAAATTGCTAAAATTACTCCAGCAAGAATTCTGGCAGGAGACAATGCTTCTGACACAGGTTCAAAGCATCCAATAAGTAGGGTAGAATTATGACTCAGTAATTCAGCACCCACGGAAACTGGTATAATTTTCAGACCATCTAATTCATTATATATTTTATAACGGGAAGTAATGGAAAACATTAATTATTAGTTCCAATTAGAACAAACAAGGCCTAAACAGACTGGCAGTACAGGGACACGTCCAGCCTTTCTGTAGTATTTCAGAATCGATATCTGATCTTGGAAACATTTTGCTTTCCTAAAAACAACGTCCAAGCTTCTCATTTTGTGACACTCTAAAGAAGCATGGATTTATCTTTGAAAGGTGAGTATGGCAAGAAAGAGGGCAGGGAAAGTGACTCCTTGTGTCTCCACTGATAGGTGTCTTCTCTGCAAATGTCATTTTGTGACACTGAGCAGCGTGGGGACTGTGCCCTCAAAGATGCCCGGGAGAAGCACGCTGAGCTGCAGAATGCCCTCCAGAAGGCCAAGGATGAGCTGGCTTGCATGCTGCGGGATTACCAGGAGCTGCTGAATGTCAAACTGGCACTGGATATTGAGATTGCAACATACGAGACTCTACTGGAGGGTGAAGAGAGCAGGTGGGTACTTCTACAACCATGCGTGGGCAGGGGTCAGTCCTTGGGACTCTTCAGCAGAGACAAGGAGACTGGAAAATGCTAGAAATGCTAGTTGTGTGATGGATAACCATGTGACCTTCTCCTTCAGGATACGCCTTGGGAGCCCTGTGAAACTGTGTAAGTAAGCTCAATGTTTTCTATTTTCTTTACAACATCAAACAATCTAGTTTGGGTTTGCAGGGGAAGGAGGAAGGCTGCATCCTCCCCATGAGTGATTCAGCTTGTATTTTCATGACAGTTATCACCACTCCTTGCAACATCGCCTCTGACTTCAAAGCCATCCTGGGATGTGGATCTGGTGGACAGTCCAGAAGATGCAATTCCTCCTATAGCATTGGTAGAGCATCCCTACCCGAAGATGCTGGTGCCTGCCACAGAGGATTCACCTCCAGAAGTGTTGCCAGCTCTGCAGGCAGGCAGTATATTCCTGCTGCTCCCAGCTGCATCCCTAGGAGTGAAGAATTTAGGCCCAGAGGTGGGGTCCATTCATGCCAAAGCTCAGCCCCTCCAGGCACTGGTGGACTCTACAGTAGCACTGCAAGGAGGTGTGGAGAGAGCTGCAGAGATGCAAAGAGCATGGGAAACTCAGCTCTTCCACAAGGGACGTGTTGGCCAGGGGTGAGGATTTCAACTGGCTGCCCCAGGAACACACAGACCTAAACTTCAGCTGTGAGAGTCAGGACAACCGGGATGGAAGACCTAAAGCAGAAAAATGAAGCCCTGTTCCACTTTCAGTGGCAAAAATATCCTCAACTCCACCTTGCACACAAGGAAGAGGTGTACTGGGTACAAGCACATTGTAGCATCCTGAAACCACATCAGAGAAACTTCAACTGGGATCACATCAAAAAAGGGACACTTAAACCACACTCCTTTTGATTTCTGCTGTTTCTTTAAAGGGCTGGTGGTTTTGTTGGGGCACCTATCACTCAATTCCTGCTTCCCACCACCCTTTTTTCCCCCCCTCCCTGATTGAGCCTTTGCTATCTATGACACAAGTTATGATATTTGATTCAGAATCCTTTCCCTAGAGTGCTCTGGGAAGTGTTTCTGGGAAACGAGCTCTCTAGGACTCACCATTTCATCAAAGTCTATCTGATGTAATTTTAGGGAAGTCAGTGGAGTTGTAGTGGTGAGACAGACGGGTTTATGGAGAGGAGGGGCAGGACTCCAGTGATGTTCTTTGTTCACTGTCTTGGAGCAGTTTGGTCATCCATATGCAGGCAGGAAAGTCATAAAGGAAATCTCAATTAAAAAAAATAAACTTCACCTTCTGTAGCCAGCAAAGAGTAATTACATCGCTTGTACTTCTATTAGTTCTTTGTTTAGTGTCCTGACATATGAATAAATTACAGCAGCCTCACTTCTATCTTGATGACTCAAGCGCTTTAAACTGTTTTCTCTTTTTTCCAATAAATTGCATGGAGAACAACCATGTTGCTACTTGGTTTTTAATGTTTGCCAAGAATACAGAAATGCCCTGTTCCTAAATTGGGCACGACATATCTGCTGATTACGAGTCTTACCAATTAATTAGTAGGGCTGCCCGGAGAGTGTCATGTAGATCCAGTCTTTGGTTGTGTACATCATGGAAGCCTTTCAAATTCAGCTTATTTATGCTGATTTGCACCAAATTTGGCTCCTAACCAATACTGTTCAATAGGTGTTTCAAGATTCATAGAGAAGTCATCTCAGTCTATTTGTAATTTTATAGCATGTCTACCACAGAGATGTGACGACAAAACACATTTCACACCTCTTCAAAATCTGCTGCAATGGGGTCGTTATAGGGGAAAAATCCTCAAGAATGTGCTTGGTTGCCTTTTTTTTCAGCATCATTTTAGAAATCTTACAACAACCAGTTTAGGATTTCAGAACAGATCAAAGGGAGATATTTTATTGTACATTTGAGCAGATTAAAAAAAGAAGCCAACAAATTAGCAACATAAATCAACTGAAGTGTTTTGGGATTGAACTGATGAAAGCCAACAAGCAGAACAAGGAAATGAACCATATGGAGGCAGGTTGGACAGATACGTGTTTTACAAAAGGGGCAATCCAGAGGGAAGGTCTTTCCCTTCCAAAGCAATTATTGTGATTCAGGACTGGAAGAGGTTTCTCTCCCCCCATAATTCTGAGGTGATAGGAAGCTATTTCCCAATCAAACACGAGGAGCATAAAAGAAAACAGGCACAATCTTTAATGAAGAAAACCACAAGAAAGATTTGACAAGAAAAGAACAGTCGAGCAGCAATAAATATTCATTAAGAGGGGTTTAAGTATCTCATAAAGGTTATGCTGTTTCCACTGAAAATAGATGATCCTGTCAGTTTTTATGCAAGAGAAAAGTAAGTCAGGGAAATGACACAGAGTTTGGGTTGCTTTCTTGCCTCCAAGCTCACCATTTCAAGACGTGGTAAGTTAATTCAGCAAAAGCTTTACTTTAAACCTCCGACCAGCCTCTCTGAACATCAGTGCTTCACGAATCAGTCAGGTGTCCCATCAGAAATTCAGGAGCACCTCACAAAGCTGCACAAATCAAATCAAACATGGGCTTGGACACTAGGGCTTTTGCATAACAAAAGGAAGAGCTTGTCTCCTCCTGGCTGAATATGCTTCCCAGGAGAACCTGACCCACCTTCCACAGGCAATTCCTTCCTTCTGCGTGGCTCACAGAATCTCTTCAGACCAAGAAAACATCTTCAACGGGAAGGGGTAAGAGCTCCTTTAGATTTATAGGGAAGTTGCTGCAACCTAATAAGAGCCGCAATATTTTTTTTCCTTTTCTAATCTTTTTGCTTTAACAGGCAGGGTGATGCCATCCCATTCAGGGACCCGGACTCCCATACATTCCACATTCATTTCCACTCTGCAATTCTGTGAGAGGAAGACGTCAACACGAAAAAGATCAAAACAATCCTTTGCTTTGTTGCAAGCCTCAGCTTTACTGGCGCTAATCACCGCACGGAGATATGCTATGTGCATGCATCAGGAGCCGAGCAAATCTAGAGAGCGTGTGATGTTGTGTACTCTCATTAAGACTTCAAAGGTGCTAAAGAAATTTGGCACCCAAAGGGTGGGACTGATTTCACCCAACTTTAACCATCCAGAAGTGGGGCGCCTGGTCTAGTTGTCTGGTTGTCTAGACTGCCTCTGGTAGTCAATAAGAAGGGAGGTAAGTAGCTCCAGAGGTGGATTCCTCCCACCTGCCTTAGCTGCCTATTTTAGGATGTGATGAATCACCGTCTGGAGATGCCTATCTCTTTCCATTAGCCATAGAGGGAGTCTCAAAGATGAAATTAGACTACATGGCTAGTTTGATGGCTGAAGAGAGGAGGAAGGTGCACCCAGCCCCAGTGTTTGATGAATTTTAGGAGGAACATCCTTTGAAAATCCCAGCCTTGACTTCTAACATAGAGCAGATGTAGGTTAATGAGAGGAAAAAAATACACTGCTAGATTGAATTCCCTTGGACAACTTTGGCTTTAGGATACAAGGGAACAAGTCTGCACTAATCACATGAATTTTTTAACATCTCATGAATGACATGGACAACAGTCTATACAGTCCAAGAAACCATGGGTATAAAAATACATGTTAGGGCCCAGTCTTACATCTATCAAATGCTGTTAGCACAGGTAGGTTACTGCCATCGTCCTATCTGAATGCAACGAGTTTTCTATGGCTGTGGATAATTACAGAGATGGAGCATAGTTCTTTGAGACTATCGCACAAAACATATTTTAAGAGCTAGTTCGCATTCATCTCCAGAGGCAACAAACAAATTAGTGAACTTCACATGTTCTTATGAATGAATTTAATTTGAAATGAATTTGAATGAATTCCATTTTCAGCAGTGCATTCAGGGAGAAGAATGCTGACAAAGGGAGAGATTGCAAGTTGTCAAAATGACTCATCCAACCCCTCATCAAAATACTTTCCTTTTTTGCTTCCTCAGTCCTTCCCTTACTTTTTTTTTTTTTTGACACAAAAAGATGTAATTTTTGCTTCAGAGCACTCTCCCATTTCCCATGTCCACACTCACGATAACGAACTGTTCATTCTTGAGGTCTTATGTACTAACAGGTGAAACACTTGTCATTCCTCAGAAAGACCTAAAAGATATTAAGTAAACCTTCTGCACAGCCGTCCTCTCACCGGGATTCAGGAGCAACAACAGGAATTTGGCTAACATGGAAATTTTACCCAATACTGGGCGACTTATGCCCGAAACCTCTTCCCTACCAGGAAGCCGGTGGCTCTGTGAGGCATTTTGGAACTGGGGCTGTAGCACGGTTGGTTCGCAGACGTGTAATTGCAGTCTGTGCTACGTTCCAGCTGTCTCACACACAGCTCGTGTATAATGGGGGGCAGAAAGGGCGCAGTGGCACACCAGCCTTCAGTCTGACTTTTGGTCCATAGAGCTCGTAACAATTGGCTTTTGTGCTCTTCTTTGGATTCAAATATGCATTTTGCTTCTGATAAATCTTTGTTTAGAACATAAAGGATCCGGGAAGTTACAAACTTTAACTTGAGGTCTCTAATATTTGTTTTAACTGATATTGCCAATTGTGTTGGCAGCCCAGTATAAACTGTGAGCCTAAAATACTATAAACAAAGGTGTAATCTGAAAGTCATGCCATAAATATGTTATTATCCCACCTGTATAAGGCAAAAGTATCAGTTTACACAACTAATTTATACCACCAGCCCCTCAAACTCACATAAGTTGCAATTACACGTTCAATTAATAGCCTTGTGAACCTCAGTTCTGTAGTCACGTCCTATGGTTTCGGTGTGCACGTCTTCTTTTTAGGCACTTGATATTAAAAGGTTTAATGTTTTAAGGAGGTCTAGCACTATTTTCTTGATTTGCACTGATTGATCCTAACTGGAGGGGGTTAATGAGGATGAGGTAACACGGCTACTATGTGTCTCCAGAAACCGTCATGCTGTATGTACAACACGCAGACTTCTCCAAGTGTCATTCCCCTTCAGTTAGGAAGGGCTGAGGGCATTTATTTGTTTGCACTATGATGTCTCTTTTTTCTCCCAAACACTTTACTCTCAAAGAGCTGAAAGCGTCCTATTGTTTTGACTTTCCAAATGTCGGTTTGGAGAAGGCCCCGAGATGGTTGGCAGATAGGGTCACTGCCTCACCTCCTTGGGCTAGTGGTTAGGGGAGAGAGAGATTCATCTTGCCAATGTGAGTCGAAGGCATCTCTGGTGTCCAGACTAATCTACGCCTTAAGACTTCCTGTGTTGATGGAGAAAGACCAGTGCCTGCAGAGAATGAATCATCCCAGTTCCCCTTAGCGCAGACCCAGAGGCTGTTGTCTCTCTCTCGGAGGTATATCCCCATTGAGTGTCAAGGACGTGTCTGGCAAAGTCACCCGACTTTTGGCTGTTGTTTCTTGAGGTGGATCTCATCAGGCTGAAATGTGCTACTGCTCCTTTTTTTTGTTCCCTGTAGAAACTACCAGAAGATGAAACGAAGAGGTCTCTGACACCCTGCTTGGTAGAAGCTCCAATATAGAGAGGGCCAAAGGTTTAACTGTGTCAAATGGACTTCAGGTTAAGACTTTACAGCATTACTCAAGTGAAAATATCGCTGAATGCATGGATCATAAACATAGTAAGAAAACTGAAATATGCCTCAGTTCCTGGATGCAACCTGCTCTGTTTTGGTGGTGTTTCCTGTGGTGAGAGAAGGTCTGTGTGAAATGCTGTGTGGGAATGTTTTTGGGGGGCCTTTTGAGTCCTTGCATACGAATTCAGATCCGTAATTCAGTGAATTTGCTGGTGTTTCAGCCACAGAAATGATCTATCCATTGCAACATGACTTCCACAGTGGTATTCCGCGGTTGGCTTTCTTTTTTGTTGTTGTTTTTTGGTTGTTGTTGTTGTTGTTGTTGTTTTCTCTTTTTTTGCTTGTTACTTTTCTGCACCCAAAACAAGCCTGTTGAGAAAAAAAAGGAGAGATTGTGAAATTACCCCCACAGAGTGCAAGTCTGCAAAACATGCCATCATACACCAAAACCCATGAGACACAAAACCCCAAACGACACACTGCAAACAAATCACAAAGAGTTTCTTCAAAAATGTTTGCTAAACTATAATTAGTGTAACTTAGGGGAACACTTCAAACCGTAATATATTCTAAGCCAACTTGCAAACAGAGCACTTTTAGATTCCTTTTTATTTCCTCAGTAGTTAGTATTTGCTGGGCTGGTTTGCATTTTGAGGAGCATTTATTGCTGCCAGGCAAACCAAACCCTTAAGCGCTTTAAATTAATGTCCTGATCCTATCAAGGCCAGCTTCCCAAATGTATATAAGGGGTAGCATCACTGTGTCGCTTCAGTGGGATCTCTGTTCCTCTCCTGCAGAAGAGCTTCCCCTAAACTTTCATATTCCACCTTCAAATAAGCCACGATGAGCAGACAGGCGCCTACAGTGAGATCTGTCCTGGGACGAAGAGGCTTTACTTCAGCTTCGGAGATCTGTGGTCGAAGCTACGCCGCCTCTGTCTGCCAACCTGTCCGATGCGGAGCTGGTGCCTATAGCAGCAGAAGCGTCTGCAACTTGGGTGGGAACAGAAGAATTTCGTACGTGAACGGGGTCTGCGGTACTGGATGTTTTGGAGAGTTCGGCTTCGGAGGCATAGGCTTCGGTAATGTTGGAGGAAGGGTTGGCCTTTGTGGCCCCAGGGGATACAGTATCGTGAGAGGTTACCCCGATCGCAAGGCTGATGGCATCCAAGGTATCTGCATTGATGAACGGCTTCTGAAGCCCCTCTGTGTTGGGGTTGACCCACTGGAACATGAAATACGCTGTCAGGAGAAGGAACAGATCAAGACCCTTAACACCCAATTTGCTTGCTTCATTGACAAGGTGAGTGCAAACCTGCTCCGTATTCACGCTTCTTTGAGAAAAATCAAACACAACCAACCTCCTCCAAAACCCCAGTTCAGCTCGTGCCAGGAATCACTGAGCTGGGTCTATGCAAGGGTCTAGATTCCCACAGAGCCATGTTGGTTCAGAGAGAGATCTTCAGTGCTGGGGAAAGGCTCATTTCAGCCACATACCGGTCCTAGTATTCGATGGTGTTTGTGCTGTGGCCATGGCCTTTCTTGCAGGGGTCTCCTCTCTGGATGACCTCAGTTTAAGGCTGGGTCTCTCACTGCAGCCTTGTTCTAGCTCAGCTAGAAGCTACGGCCCTGACGGACTCATCTTACTGTCCTGTATTAGATACTTTTCCCTCCTTGGTCTTTAAATATCGTAAACATTCCTGAAGGCAAAGGAGGTTAATCTTGATTCAGGCACCTAAATGTTAGATATTTAAGTCTGAGCTGTCACCTCAGGATCCCTTTGTAGAAAAAACAGAGACAAACAGGTTTCATGCTCTGGGGACTCAATCTCATCCTAAAACACTTCAGAGGCACCATCCAGAGGAGCTTTATTTCTATTTATTGGCGAGAAAGCAGATTTAGACATGTGACACTTAGATTTCTAAATAATTTAGGCATGTTACTTTTAGATTTCTAAACAAGGGCAGATAACTTTATGACCGTCACGGCATATCACCTCTCACTTCCTGAAAATCCTGTTCTTACACTTGCAGTTTCACAGTGAGAGCAGATAGTTAAACCAGATGTTGATTTATTGCATTCATCTCTTTATTTGAAGAATTGCTCTCTTTTGGTCGGCAGGTCCGATTCCTGGAGCAGCAAAACAAAGTGCTGGAGACCAAGTGGGGCCTCCTGCAGCAATACGTCCTACCAAAGAAAGGGAAAAACCTTGAACTGTATTTTGAGAATTACATCTGCGACCTGAGGAAGCGCCTGGACTGCTTGCTATGTGAAAAGCAAAAACTGGGCAGTGAAGAGTGTGCCACAAGCCAGCTGGTGGAGGAGTTCAAGTGCAAGTAAGGACCTTCAGGTCTCCTCTAGCTGTTAGCATTTCACTTCTCCTCTGGCTCATCTAAGGCAACATCTCCCAGACATGTGCAACATCCCCTTTGGGGATGTCACATTCTCCTGTCTCACTTGCAGACTCTTTGCATTGTTAATGTTGTTGCTCATGAAGAAGCTTCTGATCTCGGCATGGTCTAATGTTTGGTCTCCAGACACTGATCTTACAGTGCCTGATGGCAGTTTCTGAGCAAGCGAAGGTTGTTATTTGTACCTGATGGTTAATGTCTGTGTGTCTGATAGCATTGCTTGGCTCAGACCTTTTCTTCTGCTTTTCAAATAGATATGAAGAGGAAATCAACAGGCGTACAACTGTGGAGAACGAGTTTGTGGCCCTCAAAAAGGTGAGAAGCTCCAAATACGCAGTTCATTGTATCTGTAATAGGTGTGTTGGGTGTAATGCTTGGCTGAAAATACCAGCAAATGCGCAGTGTTATAATGAGCTGAAGGAGGGAGGCCTGTAAGGAGACACAGGATCAGAAAAAGAGGCAAATGCAAGTAGAAAGTAAAAATAATGTATCCTCAAAGCTTACATCATCCTCACTACAGCAATACCTCAAGCACATTCTTGAAGTGTAATGGGAAGGTGTAATTGTGGAAGAGGGACAGAGTGGGAGGGTCCACACTGGAATACCTGGTGCCTAAGACGCTGGTTATTTTCTGGCAGTCTCTCTACATCCTTTATACTTGGACATCAGAAAAGCAGAAATCATTTGAACAATATTAAAAAAATTATGTTTAAATACTCATTAGTTAATCCTGAATTTGTAGCTAGGTCCCAAGTAATAAATAAACTAATCCCTGTAAGTCACGTTGGAATGGTTTTGTTTTCCTTTAGGAGACAACAGGGCATCTTGACTCACCCTCTCACACCTTTCTGCTCTTGAACTCTTGTTGAAACACGTTCCTGTTTTATTGGCGCTGCCTCTGTCTTCTGTGTGTTTCTCCAACATTTTCAGTGAGATTGGGCTGTAACGTGCCTCCTCTCTTTCAGGATGCAGACTGTATCTTTCTAAACAAGGAAGAGCTGGAGGTGAAGGTGGATCTGTTAAGGCGGCAGCTGGAGTTGTTGAAATGTGTGTTTGAGGAGGTGAGTCTCCCTAGTCTGTCCCAGGAGTTTGGTCATGCTGTCTCATGCTACAGGTGCTCCACATTTCTGCAGCTTGAAACCCTTCTTGGACATGACTCATCCCAACCCTTGAATAATTGAAAGCGTGGAAGTACAAGGTTGATGTGATATTAATATGATTGTGCTGGAAATAGGGTGGTTTCCCCTCTCTTAACGCAGCTCCAGGTACAAATTGGCCATGTCCTAACTCTACCCCTGAGGAGAGAGATGTGTCTGTCTAGTTACTCTGGAATGCAGCTGTCTGATTAGAGCTAAGGAGTCTCCCAGCTTAATCCTGTCATTAACATCAGTAAAGCAGCTGAAGATGACAGGATACCAAGGGTTAAGTGACTCAAATTCCTTGCCCTTGATGTGGACAGAATTGCTGCAGGTCAGCATGTAGGTCAGCAGCTGACATGTGGCAACTCATCCAGCAGGAAGGATTTTCTGCTGAGCCAACCTGAGGGATTTCTTGACTTGTTCTAGCCATCAGCTGAGCAATGTGGCTCTCTGTCCCAGCCCTTCCTTCACTACAAAGTCTCAGAATTGCTAGCAGCTGACTAAGCCATTCCCTAACCTGTAGGAACGAGCTCAGGTAGATCGCCAGCTATGCGACACTTCGGTCATCGTGAAAATGGACAACAACCGAGACCTGGACATGGAAAGCATCATCAAGAATGTTGAATGCTGGTACCAAGAAATAGCTCAGAAGAGCAAAGAAGAAGTCGATGCTTTCTACCAAACCAGGGTGAGTAAGAATCAGCCTGGGTGTCTGCCTAGCAACTTAACAGGCTGCAGGTCAAAAATGACAATTACCTTGTTTTTTGGTTCCAGTTTCAGGAGCTTCAGGATAAGAGAGGCAAGTATTGCGACGATCTGCAAAGCAACAAGTGTGAGATTTCAGAGCTAACCCGGATGATACAGAAGCTGCAGTGTGAA
Source organism: Psophia crepitans (assembly GCA_013399095.1). Lineage (NCBI taxonomy): Eukaryota > Metazoa > Chordata > Aves > Gruiformes > Psophiidae > Psophia > Psophia crepitans. The sequence goes on along the minus strand of VWZZ01002062.1, from coordinate 239,629 downwards.
CTGGAGAACGTGAAGAAGCAGGTAGGAGAGGCCCAGAGGTGATGTTTCTGGAAAGGGCAATGCCTTAGAGGACAGCTCAGATATGGGGGAAGATGATGCTTTGGCCTCAGAATGTCCAGGAATTAGGAAATGAAGCCTTGAAGACACCTGCACTGTTGTCCTCCCCTCTGACAGGTCTCCTGCCTGCAAACCTCCATTTGTGACGTTGAGCAGCGTGGGGACTGTGCCCTCAAAGATGCCCGGGAGAAGCACGCTGAGCTGCAGAATGCCCTCCAGAAGGCCAAGGATGAGCTGGCTTGCATGCTGCGGGATTACCAGGAGCTGCTGAATGTCAAACTGGCACTGGATATTGAGATTGCAACATACGAGACTCTACTGGAGGGTGAAGAGAGCAGGTAGGTGACAGCAACCTTGTCCCTCTTCTGCTGTGTATCAGAGGCCAGAACAATTCCAGCTCCCAAGTGAATTTTGCAGCTCCAGGATCCTCCCAGGTTCTCAGAAACTGGTACTGGAGAGATGGCTGGAGGCCATAAAGGCCACCTTTGTGCCAGCAAAAACACTTCCTGTCCTAGGGATAGTCAGACATGTTACAACAAGGGATTAAGTGGGCTGGATGTATGGCTGCAAGTTATGAGTAACATCAGTTTCTAGATGTGCATGCAACTGGTTAATAGGATAACGTGCCTTTCTCATCTCTCCCCTAACAGGATATGCGTGGGGAACCCGGTGAGCGTGTGTAAGTAACCCGAAGATTTTCAGCCACAAGGGTTGTTTATGGAGTAGCATTTTATGCCTGCCCCAGCTCCCTCTGCCTCCCTTTTCCATTTCAGCCCAGGTTTAGTCCCAGAAATCTCAAATGCCTCTGGATTTAAAAAAAAAAAAAATAATATCAGCTTTTGGATGGAGCTGGTGGGAGGAAGGTCAAATTCATGACCCTTTTTTTACTCCTGGAGGCAACAGCGAGCTGTCCTGGTGAATCCATCAAGCAACGTACCGATGTGCATCGAACCTGGGAAAGAGTATGCCACCAGTCAGATGAGCAACGGAGGGAACTGGGAGGATCTGTGAGGGGATGTGTTGGGACATGGGGGAGGAGTTGGAAGGAGCAGGGACTCAGATACGTTGGACAAATCTAGAGGAAATCAGGTTTGGTCGGTTCTATCACTCATGAAACAACTTGTCTTGTGAGAGTCTTCCAGTTTTGCTCTCTAAATAATGAATCCCATGGGATGTCTTGCAGCTGTGGTCAGCAGTGGCTACAATATCCCCGATGACTGCGGGATGCTGGCTGCAAACGGGGCTGCATGCGGCTACAGCTCCCTGGGGAGACGGTCCGGACGACACAGCTCCCAGAACGGAGGATTCAGCTCCCGGAGTGCTGGGATTCACCCAAAGAGAGTCATCAGCTCAGTGGCCAAGCAGTGTGTCCCAGAGGTGTATTGCCAAGCTGGAGGGGTCAGCTGCAAAAATGGTGGATTCAGCTCCCGAAGTGGGGGGTACCCAGCCCGCACCGTCATCAGCACGGGAAACGGGGGCTTGAATGCTAGGATGGGGGCTTGCCAAGCTGGTGGGGTGGTCAGCTTCGGAAACCAAGGCTGCGTCATCAGGCAGCTGGGGGGGTCTCCTGTCGTCGTTGCAAATAGCCCTGAAGTTGTGGGGTGCAACAACGGTGTGGTCGGGAACTACGGGGTCGTCAGAGACCCGTGTGTTGTTCCATAGGGCCATCAGCTGGGGAGGTGGCACAGCCAGCAATGGAGGGCAACGCTTAGCCGTGCAGTTCCCACCACTGAGATGATGCAGGATAGTTTCTCTGCCCACTAGTAGCAACGTTTGTCACCAAGCTCACTCCCACACTTACTAGCATCAGATACGTACCCCATCAAGTTATGTTTTCAGAGTCCCCAACCCCAAAGACACATCTAGCAAGCTTCTCCAGCAGGTGCTCAACACAGTATTATTTCTCTAAGTCTATACTGTGTAGGTTATCACAGCTTTAAGGGTTTGCTTGGTGCGCTACCTTCTCTCTCTGGCTTTTCCCGTAACGAGTAGATACATTAACAATGCTCTTCCTTACAAGACACCTCTTTGTCTTCCAGCTCCTCCCAAAGCATTTCAGAAAAGAGAGTGACAATTTAACTTCCCCAGCAGACACTGCAAAGAGCATGCTCCCCCCTCCCTTTTTTTTTGGTGAAGAAGAAACCCTGAGCTGCAAATTTGAGCTTAAATTTTAAATAAGGCAATTTCAACCTTCAAAGCACCTGCTAGTTACACTGCAGCCATAGGCTTTTTGTGGAATTTGCTTACAGATGACTACGTAGTACTTTCATTTGCTTCTGCATGTTAGGGGTGGCTACTTCAAAGCGTGCTGAATTTTAGATGAGCTCACCCCCCCATCCCTACCCCCAGAATGCCAAGGGAAGTTATTGGTGCATAAATCTTCTGAGTTGACACCTTGTACTCACACGAACAGAGCTTTCATTGACTGCTCAAACTTCCCAGCTTTTCACTGCGCCTTCAATAAACTGCATTGAAAGCACATGTTTCCTCTCTGAGTTTTTCCGTAGACGGTATTTAAAGAAATTACAAAATGGGAGAAGCAGTACTCTTTCTCAGTCTATGGGGGGAAGAGAGAATCAAACAGATCTTTTGGTTGTCTTTAGGCAGTTTGGAGCACGGCGGGACTCAGATGCCAGGAGAGTCCAATGACGTTTATTGTTTTATTTACCTACTTACACCACATCACCTATGAGATAGGCCCAACTAACAACTGATGTCAAAGACTACCAGAAAGCCCCAAAATAGCTCTGAGCACTGTAAGATGTCCTCTACAACAGCTTTGCCAGCCTGTAGCTTCATTCACCGCTGCAGCCTCAGAACAACATACTGGTTTGATCCTTCCATGTCACAGCAGTTGGATGAAGATGCCAACGCTGACCCTCTGGGCTCAACGGGCTTGTGATCAGGGCTGTGCACTGCCAGAGTCATTTGTATTTCAGACATAAAAACCTTTGCTGCAGTGGCATTGGGGCTGACAAAGTGTGACATTGCCCTGTATGACTTAAAAGGCGAAAGGATAAGTTAGGAGATCTCTTGGCCATAATGGGGTGGGATCGACTGTCTTAGTTTTGAAGTCTCCCACGTAGTCCTCAACATGTGAGCTGGTTGCTGGGGACTCATTTCATGGAAAGAAACCAACGTTTCCATGGGGTGATTCACCTGACCAAACACAGGCGCCTAATTTAGCATGAACTGCATCAAGCTCTAGACTCTACTGACGGCATCAATTAGATCTCTCCTGGCTCTGCAGGCAGCCCGGGGCAGGGGTATTAGCGCAAAGGGGGCCATCACCATGTGAGACGCCTGCATGTACTCAGACAAATACACCCTGCCTGTCATCCGCTGGATTCGCAGACTCTATTATCACAGTGAAGTTCTTCCTGTCTCCAGCACATGAAGAATTACAGGTCACACGGCACCACTAATCTCTCCGCTCTCACAGGGCAAAGTTCTAATTGCAACCTTAAATAAAAGTGAATATTAAAGACTGATGCAAGGAAGAAGATAAGCACCTTTGGGGAAGGGCATCAGATGTCATTTCTATGGTAAGAGTAGAAACTGTTTCACCTAATTTTGGCCATCTGCGTGTCAGACTGTGGTTAGGTGAGGTGGACAGTCCTCCACCTGAGCCCCTCTCTCAAATGAGGAAACCCGGTTCAGCAGTTTATACAACTTCTAAGTGGTTACAGTCAGATGAGATGGAGCTTGACTGGGTGGGTAATTTTGCATCTGAGTTTAATACATTCACCACTTGCAAATGGAATTTGGAAAGAAGGCAAGCCCAATGCCTACAGTCCCTGCTGAGCCATTAAGCAGCCCCAGTTAATTGCCTGGACGTCACCAACTCCCTGTGCGGTTTCAAGACGTCACTTTGGGCCACAGCCAGGCAGCATGCATAGGACGGCTGTCCAGGAACCACTGTGGCTCCAAGCTTGGGTCTTCCTTGTGGTTATGAGGAGGCACGGCCTTCCCTTTGCAATCCATAGACAGAATGACTTCACTTGGCTTCGTTTCAGAGGACACTTTTCATTGGGTTTTCCTGTTGATAAAAAAGGCAGTTGCTTGAAAAAGCGGAGGTGGAGAAAGCCACAGCTTTGGGACCTGGGGTTAGTCCTCGCCAGCTGCTGCTGGTTGACTTGACCAGTTGGTCTTGCCTTTGCTTGCTCTCCCTTTGTGACCCGGCGAAACAAGAACTGGCTTTGCATGACGTTCCTAGCTTCGAAGGGGTGAAAGCCCAGCAAGCCCTATGTTTTCCAGAGCTTTCTCCTCCTGATGATTCAAGTCAGGACACCAAGGTGTACCCAGATAAGAGAAGACACAAGCCGGGGCTGTTGGTTGCAGTGCCTCATTCTCTTGCTTCAGGGGTGAACTGCAGACAGGAGTCTAAAATAGCTTTGTAATGTTACCAATGGTGACTTCTCCCATCCCAAGCGAGGAAGGAGTAGGTGACTGCCTAATTTCAGTGGGACCTTAATTATCTTTTGGTGGACCAAATAATAGAGAGAAGAAAGGAAGATGATACTACCTCTTCAAAACAAGGGTAGCTCCTTTTCTCCTTATGTTTGAGCCAACACCCAAATATTCTTAGCTGTAATTTTAGCAAACCAAAGAGGAAAATAAAGGCTGCGTTTATTTTTTTCTCTATGGCTACAGCTGAATGGGCTCTTATGATTTTGTCACAGTAGCAAAAGGAAAAGGTTTATCTCAAATGGCTTTCAAACTATTCATTAAAGCTTGTATTACAAGCTCAGGAACATTTCCTGGTAAACTATTGCTAATTTTCCTTCCTTCCTTTTTTTTTTTTTAAACTTGAGGATTGTTTTGACTATTTTCTTGGTCTTCTTTCTCATAGCAGTTATCTTAAACAGTTGTTTTAAGTTGGGGAACTGGATTTTCTGTCAGTTAAAGATAACCAGAGAAAACCTCTTGATAACTCAGAAATGTTTCCATTCAGTTCTTTTAGTAAAAAATATTAATAATTTAAGAATACCATTCCAGTAATTTTATTCTATGAAAAGTTTTGGCTTTGATATTTTGGCTGACAAATTCAAGCACTCCAAGCCAAAGCCCACCATGGTCAAGATGAAAGTGAGAAGAAGAAAGTGGGAAGAAGCGAAGCCATCTAGACTAAGTGCATGGTCCAGGTCTCCTTCATGAGATGGGCAGCTTGGAGGGGGGGGCCCTCCAAAAAACAAGTGTGTGCTGTGTCTGTTGCAAAAAGAACAATATGAAGACAGGGGTGACTCTATTTCTGTGTTGAGCAATATCCTGCAAATACACCCCTTATAACCAACATTTTCCATTTCAACCACCCTATCCAGGATGGAACGCTTCTATCATGAATTAATCTTCAAAAAAGACAGCCTTATCACACTGACGTGCTTACCCCAAACTTCATTTATAGACTAGAATGGGTGACTCACCTTATCCTAAAGCCTGTCTCTGCACTAAATACACCAAGACAAGAACATGGGAAGAGGAGGAAGAGGTGGGACTCTTACAGGAACAGAGAGAAAGTCATCTCCAAGAAAGCCATGTCCACAGTGTGTCCCTGCAGTATGAGACAGAAGAGACGGCACAACCACAGCGATCAACTGAAAGAACACACTTCACAGTAAATATCTGAACTGGTAATTAACCCAGGTGGAATACATTAAACAAGGAAACGTTCTCCAAGCCAAGACTGTCATTTAAGCTTTTTCACTTGCTCATTATTGCTGGTGTGTGTGTGATAGTTACTATAATGTTTTTTCATGTCAAAACCAGACACCAATTACCACTAGCCAAACAAAACCATGCAAGCTCAAAGACATTTAGCTCATCCAACCATGCCCAACATAAGGGATGTTTTCAAAGTCTGCCACTAGACGGGCTCTAGAGTCTGAGCTAGACTCTAGTATTGGACAATGGGTCTTTGCTTTTGCTTTTTCTACTGCTTGTGAGCTAAAACTTCTTCAAACTCACCCAGCCTTTGAATCAGTAGCAACATAAAGAAATTTGAATAGCTTTGCTGGAACAAGAACCTCCTTTGGTCTTTGTGCAAGGGTATGGTGACCTTGGTAGTGGACCACACACAGGATGCAGCGAGGATGGCACAAGATGTGGAAGTATGTACCATAGTTTTGGCTTTAAAGATCTCCGAGACTGCAGGAACCCTGGTGAGTGCAGAAGGTCTGGAGTTTATAGCGGCAGAGGAACTTGCAGGATGAATCATGGTGATGGTGATCCTGGTCCCACTCATTCTGCAAGCAGTGGAAACAGCAAAGCAGCAGTACAGATGAAAGCTCCCAGCAATGATACAGCTCTGGGGCTGAATCATCTGGGACTACGAAATACATAATAAAGACATCTCAGGAGCACATCTGCCTGCTTTGCTGATAAAGTAGAAGAAGGAATTCTGCTTTATTCTGCAGTGATTCTCTTACAGAGCCAGAATGGGAAGTTGCCAGTCACATCAGACAGATACGGTTTGGAATATCCCACTTAAAAATTAAAAAAAAAAATCAACTTGTTTAATTTCAGCTTTTTATCCTACGTGTTCAAAAAAACCTTTCACTTGGTCAGAGTTCCCTGGAGGACAGAGGTTGCATCTGTGTGGTCTGATGAAGTGGAAGTAGATTTATTGCATTTTTTTACCATTACTTGGGGAATCACTATCAGGGATTATTTTTTTTTTCCCTTCAGATATCCAACTTTCAAGCTATGTACCCAGCACCCAGAAAGCCCAGTGGTTTTATTTTCCCTTTCTGACCCCTGGACCAAATGAGATGGTCTACCCATCTTCCTGACACGTTGCGTCCTGTTCTTTAACAAACACATCATTCACTACAGTCGTTACTGCACTATTATTACTACCAGCACACAGGGTAGGCAGCCAAGTGGGGTGTCTGGTGGCTGCACAGATGGGAAATCCGAGGTTGTATTTCCAGCCCTGCCTCTGCAGCCCGAGGAAGCGGATAGACACTTTGCACAGCAGGTGGGAACAAACGATACCCAAGAAGCCCGCCACGAAGCAGATTGTGGATAAATACAGGTAAGAAATTAGCCAGTAATTAGTTCCTCCTATGAACACTCGTTCCTTGCAGCCAGACGGCTCCACAATCCACATTATATTCAAAAGCAAGTTGTTTCTTGTGATGTGGTCAATATTACTAACGGGAGGGAGGGGGAAGCTTTTAGTCAGAGGTCTCATTTGGAAAGGGATGGATCAGGGTAGGAGTAAGATATTCTGGGCTTGTGGTCCAGGCTCAGCATGTGGGTGGAGGATTCTCCACCTCCTTGGGTACAAGCAATATAGGATTGTGCTGGCTCTTTCTCACCTCTGCTTAATACAACTTCTTCCCTTTTAAGGTGATTTTAATGAAAACCCATCAGTTTTCTTTGGATGCTTCAACTCACCTGCACTAGAACAAAGTGAATTTTTGAGCTTTCTGTTTGGTGGCCAAACTGAACATCTGGGTAAATTCTGACCTGGCAGCCCCCAAGATTTTTCTTCTGCCTTTGGTCAGGATTTAGGGGTCTCTCCTCTACATCAATAAAACCTTTTCAGGAGGTCTACTCTTCTTAAAACACACCTTCCAACAGATTTAACTTTCCATCTCCACTTTTTCTAGGTTTGTGTCATTGAGGTGACTCAAGGAAACTCCCAACCACAGACAACACGATCCACAAGACTGCTGAGAATAAATGACGGGAACCCAAACCCAAACCAGCCACGCAAACCGACTGGCTAGTTGAGTGTGAGCTGCTCGGTGTCTGCGTGCGGCCGGTCCTGCGTTGGCTCCCGAGGAGCTGGACAGTGCACGCCGTGCCATGACAGAGCTGTGGGGCAGGGCGGATTTGTTGAGGCAGGAGCTGAAATTGCTGAGATGTGTGTTTGAAGAAGTAGCAATTCCTCCCTTTCTGTCCGCGGGGAAATGCAGGTTATGTTTTTTTTTCCTGGAAACACCCTCATCTTTAGCACAGCCCAGTTTAGCTGAGTCAAGGTTCAGAGCTGGACCGTCTACTTATCACAGAATCACAGAATCGTAGAGGTTGGAAGGGACCTCGAAAGATCATCTAGTCCAACCCCTCTGCCAAGGCAGGACCACCTAGAGCACATCACTCAGGAACGTGTCCAGTCGGGTTTTGAAAACCCAATATCCGATATATTCAGTAACAGGGCTTGTGCGCTAGTTCTGTATGGGAAGAAAAACCCCACTGACATTCTTCAGGGTTCAGGCATTACCTACACTGGGAATCCCCTGTCTGTACCCAACGCTCGTTGGCCATGGTCCAGGTCGGTAGGTGGATTTATCGTTTTTCAGGATTAAAGGAGGTTTGGTATATTCCTCAGTGATGAATCACTCCAGGTCAGATTTTAACTGCAGGGTGAAGGCTCCCATTATATAATTAGTTCTGCTTTTCCCCAAAAGTGATGCAAATGAGGGGGAATCGCTCCAGATTGTGACTTTTTTGGAACCTTTAGGCACAAGCTTTACATCACCACCGTCACTGTGAAAATGGACAACCGATGGGAGATGGGCATCATCAGAAACCCCGGCACTGAACAGAGCTCAGAGCAGGCACCAAGGCTTTGTGCCACGAACGAAGGACGCATCAGCTACTGAATATCGTTGCACAAGTGCAATCCCCAGCTCTGGAGGAGCACGGACAGGACCCAGGACAGTGTATTAAAGAAGATCTCTGCTAGTTTTCTTGAAATGGGCTATTTTGTACAACAGAAATGAAATTAACAATCCTGTTATGTCGAGAAAGCAGACAGGTGGACAGGTAAAGCATAGAAACTTTTCACATTTTAAGGTGACCTTTCAGTTCTGGGGTCAAGGAAAGAGCATTCAGTCATAACTGAGAAACAGGGTCCAAACAGGCAGCATCTGAGACCTCTGGCTTTGGAGATGAGACCATGAGCTTGCCCTGCAGCGCTCCACTTGTAACAGTGACGAAGGGTTTGGGTGGAAAGGAGGTGCTAAACCTCTGCAGAGAAACTGGCAATTATGCCAAACCCAGTAGCAATCTCATAAGCAACCAGTTCTCTTTATCATATACTCTTGGAGTAACTTGAAAGAAGTCACTCAAAGGGGGTATGACGCTTTGGGGACAGCACGCCTTGGGTGTTTGTCAGTTCTTAATTGAAATGAGGACAACGAAGCCACAGTTGTCATGCTCAGTAATTAAAGGGAAAGTAAAGCCACCCATCCACCCTTTGACAGGTAGCCTGTCTGCAGACGGATATTTGCGATGCTGAGCAGCACAGTGACAGTGTTCGCAAAAATGCCCGGGAGAAAAAACACGAAATACTCTCTGCATTAAGCCAAGGAGGAGCTGGAAGGCACGGTGTGCAATTATTAGGATGCCTTGAACACCAAACTGGCTTTTGGTCACTGGGATTTCCACATGCAAGCCATTTCTGGATGGAGAACAAGAGAGGCAGGTGCTTAACCCTCCCTGGTATCACAAACAGCACGCGGATTACCCCACAGGAGAAAAAGCAACCACATAATAACAAGAACAAAGAGAATAACAAGGCAACACACCGATGCATGGATGTTGCTTCAAGAAATTACACCGGAGTTCCCCAAATGCATCTCCTCAGTGTGTACGTCCCCACTGAGTGGAGGAGGAAGATGAGTGCCTGATTCACCTCGGTGCAGAGTTAAGAGTGGCAGTTAAATAAAACTGCCAATTTCTAAGATCCCACTCAGCGCAGTTGCTTCTGAACGTTGCGGATTTGCCTAATAACATATTTCCTTGCATCCTCCAACAGAGCATGGCCAAGGAGTCTCTTTGACACAGCTATGAAAAATGTATGATTCACAAGAAGATTTTCTTTTTTCCATTTCTCCGTGCCATTTCTGGCTGTCTTTTCCAGTTAATGAGCGCTGGGTTTTCCTGCAGCACAGGTTCCCAAGTCTGGTGCAATGGATGGCGACAGTGACCCAGGTGGATTTCAAAGATGGGCACATCTCTGGCCACGGAAGAAAGAGTTTCCTAAAACAGGATGCTTAGGAAATGAAGGAATCCAACTCAGAACCACAGTGAAATCAAAGTGTGACTTTGCATCTCTGACGGGATGGTGATCTTGCACGCTGGAGGACATAGCTGCGGCAGAGAAGCGTTTAGCTTTGGTAGGAGGGATTACCAGTCCAGAGATATAATCATTACTGTTGCTTGCCTTTATCTCCCTGAGTATGTGGTTTGATAGGAATTCAGAGAGTTAATCTCTGGAAAGGGAGGTTACAACCCCATTCCCCGTAGGCTTGCTGAGCTGGGGAAATAAAGACTGTGGTGCCCAACGTCTCAGCTTGCTGCTCTCCAGGGCAGACAGCACTTTTGGTAACTTTGGAGCAGGTGTTTCTGAGTATTAGGGCTGAGATGAATAGAAGCTGGTTGCAGATTCCTCTAGGACAAATACGGCTCTTTATCTCTAGTTAACCCGGTGGAGACAACCGTAATTCAGAGCTCATGCACCAAGCTGCCACCTCTGGAGTGACACACGGTGAGATTTTTGCATGTTGGTGGCAAAATGAATCACAAAAGTGACTCCAACCATTCATTAAGATAATAGGTACGTCCTCTAGTAGCTATACCTTCTGTAATCTCCCTAATCTGAGTGTCCATCTGGAAAGTTTAATGAATAGGTGCTCATAAACACAGCATTGTTGTTTCTCCTGGTTCATATTTGTCCTTTTATTTTGCTGAGGCTGGTAGCTGCGTACAGATACCACCTCTACTCTTGGATCATGGCCCTGTGGCCCTGCGAAGTGTGACTCCTTTTCTCCAGGTTCTCCTGCACTAGTGACTTTAGAAAGCAATCTTCTGCTTGATGATACCAAGCTCTCTCATTGACTATTCATGGAGCCCATGCTTCTAGCTTCAACTCGGTGACTAGTTTTCAGGCAGCTGAATTCAGGTAAGAGAACTCCCACGCTAGAAGTGTTTTTATTTTATGTTATATCACCTGCCAAGTCACGTTCACGCAGCCAGCAATAGGGCTTGTTCTCTGCTGAACATCCCTCCTTGCCCCTCTCTGCAGAGCGATGCTTTTTAATTCAACACGGCACACAGGGATGGTATCGCTGATAGAAGCTCTGTGTTCTCGGCAGTGCTGCCAACAAACCGCACGCAATGTTTGTGCATAGTCACTGCTTCACTTTATTTTTTTTTTTTAAGAAACCTGTTTAGAAGTTTGCAAAATTAACTCTATTACATTAACCACACACCCCGAACAGCTACTTTCTATGGTCATTATTATATACACTCACGTGCGGACACCGACACAGATTTACAGACCTATCGATGGGAACTAGTTGAAATTCAGTGGCTGAATTTCCCTCCTCCCACAGTCTCCCCTTTCACTCGGCTGCTGGAGGGCATCTCTGGAGTCCCTGGTTGGCTTCGTGCAAGAAGGAACATGCTTTCTGGTTAAAAAAGTCTGTATCATAGAAGAGAAGAGACAACTGTCCTGTGAAACAGTACAGCAATATTTCCAACCTCAAAATCTGACGTAGCTCTCATGGCTGCTTTTTACAAGGATTGCCCACCTTTCCCTCCCCCCAAAAATGCTTTCAGTGCAAACCTCGTGCCCGTCCTTTGGCACGCAGTTGCTCTCCCTCTGCAGTGACAATTCCCAATGCTTACTGCTGGCTGTTGCGCTTTCATCATGACACTGCCACACCAATTCCACCCCATTACTCAGGCACTAATAGCCCATCGGGCCCCGAGCAGTAACACAAAGTTGCTCAGATTATGCAAAAGTGCTTTGCGAATTCCTATGGAAAAGAGGGACGTTTCAAAGGAAAGGGGTGGACACCCGCAGTGTTTGGTATGAAACCTATTTGTCTCTTGCAAAATAAGATGGTAAACAAGAATTAGGAAGGAGAGGTTCTTGGCTTAAGTCACCTGGTAACACCATTGAAAAGGAGATTTTAAAAATCCAAACAGGCTGCCTTGTGCTGCTGCCGGCACCCTGGCTACTGCAGTCAAACATCCAGAACTCACAGCAGCTCTGTCTGAAAGGTGCGTGCAGCTCTGCATCCAACGCCCAGGTTTTCCATCACACGAATAAAGAACTGCCCGGAATATAACAAAGCTGCCCTGCATGAAGCACCTGGATTTGTTGTCAGGGCATGAAGTTGGGCCAGTGCATCACAGCAGACACAGGCAGGGCGGACATCCAGCTCTGGCGAGTAGGTAGCTCTCCGTGTTCTCTGCATGAAACATCACCTTTGGGAGCTATACTCTCTTCTGCTTAGCTACTGCCATGATACTTGACATCTTCTCATCAGTACTGGTGATGTGACCCACACTGGTCACTCGCAGTTTATTATTGTCCAGTCGAAAAACGACGGAAGGAGGGTAATTTTTTTGGCAAGGTCTTATCTGGAAGCACTGCAAATGCAGATGGTGCAGATGGGTAATGACCACTGTTGCTCTGGGAATGGCTTGGAAGGAACCTCAAGAATTATCTTGTCCATCTTTTTGCCCCAAAGCAGCGTAAAAGCTGTGTAATGGCCAGGGACAAGCCAGGCTGAGGATGAACAGTTACTGTGGAGCACGGTTACCGGGAGGAAGGCAAGGTGCCCAGTGGCGATGGAAGGAGCCCAGACCATCATCTCTACCCCGATCCCCACAAGTCCACCATCTGCTTTGATGTGGGCGCAGAATCAAGCTGCAGTTAAGGGACTTGGAAGAGCCACCTTTGGAGGGCTGGACCCATGAAACCAGAGGGAGATGTCCCAAGGGCCTCATTAGCCATTTTAATGGTGACTTCGTGGTCCCTTTCACAAGGAGCCATAAAAACTGCCCAGCCTGCAGGGAAAGTGGAAGAGCACCAATGCAGCCAAACCCTACCAACCCTGTTTTCCCAGGAGAGGGTCTTAAAAAGTGGTTTTCTCTCTGGGAGAAAGCAGACTTGGATGGCTGGGTTGTTACAGCCAGAATCATAACAGGAGGCTGGAAAAACCCCTAGGCTCTCCCCATCTGCACGGATGGCTTAACAGGTCCCAATTTAGTAAGGTGCTTAAACAGAATTAATTTACCCCAGCGCATCTGGGTACATGTAAATCTCAAATGCATAAGTCTCATGGGAGCCACCACAGTTCAAGGCATATTTAGGGCCAAGGACCTCAGGGACTTCCCAAATAAATCTGGGTGTAAGCTGCTGCTTTAAAGCTATGCTGAATCCCATCAGCCTGAAAACAGTGGTTTCATCTCTTCCTTGTAAAGAGGAAGGTTAGTCCCTTTCTACAGCTCTTCAAACACTATCTGACCTGCAATCAGCCAGGACAAAGCATGGAGACATGAAGAAGGTCTCTACAAAGAAGGCATTTGCATCTGACTTGAGCCAGTGCTGTGCATGTGTGCAGCTGACGAAATGAAAGCGATTGCAGTCCTCTTCAGAAGACCAAAATCACATCAGACTGCTTCCTCCTTTGAAGCTGACGTAACTGGTGCTCAGGCTTCCACCATGTGACTGCGAACCGGCTTTGTGAAAGCTCAGCAGATGGAAACCACAAGCGCTGCCCTGAACCATCTCTCTCTGATGTGCAAGGCTGGGCACCTGGAAGAAGCCACTTCTTAGGACTGCAAGGAGGAGCCAAAGGTGGAAGCACAGGTTTGCTGCTTTCGATCCACGGGGAAACAGCCTGGCAGCACATGGTATGTAAGAAGGGATCTCATGGCTTGCAGCTGGTGGAGGAATGTGGATGGTTGTCCCATGAGTGGCATTTCCCCTGCTTTTCAACAAAACCAGTGGCTTGAAGGATCTACAGCCCTCTCAGGATGCCTGTATCACCCATGGCGATCACCATCACAAGGCACTCTACAGTGTGCAGCCAAGCAGAGAAGTGGAGGAAAGCAGGAACCTGACCCAAACCAGATGCAGGTTTCTCACAGCTGGAAAAACCGGCAAGTCGCTGCCCTCAAGGATGAAGGGCTGTGTCTTTCTTGCCATGAAAAGGAGCTGAAGTCTTTCCCTGTGATCCTGCTGGATGGGAGAGGTTGGAGCGGTGGCTGCTCCTGGTCACCATCCCCAATGGTGACCCATCGATTCTGCCCCACCGCAGCTGCACCAAGCCAGCGTGCTGGGCTCAGGCATGTAGAAAGCAGAACCACAGCCACTTGTGCCAGTAATCTGACAGGGTGGCTTCTCCCTGTTTTTCAGCTTGCCCATCTAAAAGAGTTAATGAAAATCACGTTGTATGGATCTACCCAAAGGCTAAGCGATGATCTAGCCCATCCGTGAATGCCCTTTCCTAGGCAGTGCTCCAGGCTTGGCTTCAGACCATGCACCCAACTGTCCTCTACAATGCTTGCACCAACACTTCAGCACAAAATAAAATAAATTTCCAAAATAAGTCCCCCTTTCACTTACTAGCAAGAAGTTCCGGTGCTGGGATTACCTTGGGCAGGGTGACATGAAGGAGCCCAAAAGCTTGTCTGCTTTCTCTAACTATCTCAATCTCACATATGAAAGCAATCTCATTGCAAGATGTGCATTCTAATATACTTGGAGCAATGCAGCTACAATGGAACTACTCCATGATAACTGCATATAGTCTTTTATAGTTCATTTCAACCCATTATGAGACCTGGAAAAAAAAAAAAAGGAAGATCTTTACCTGGAAAGACTCCACGAATATTCTCAATCGTCATAATTCCCTTGCATTATTTTTAGTTCAAGGCAACCTATTTCAAATTTACAATAGCATTGACTAGGAATCCTCCCAGAACCAGTTATTTTTGCCCCAGCGAAGACGCAGAGACTTCTTAGGGCAAGCTATGCAATCACTTGTGATTCTGTGATTAGACCCCTTTGTTAAGGCAAAAAAGGGACTTTGTTTCCAAGGAAATTCAAAAATAGTTTTAAGAATTTTAATTAAGAAGGTATGGTACCTTCTCATTAACACATATTACTAGAATAATTTAATAGGTGTGTCACAGGAATATGAGGAAAAAAGTTTACTCTGGCTAACATTTCTCAACCTGTTTGTAATACTTCACTTCTCTGTTACATCCCCAGCTATCGTTTGGTGAATTTGCCATGTGCCCCAGTCACATCACACCCAGATACTAAACACAGTTATCCCCTTCCCTGGGCACATAATTCAGCAATAAATCACTGCCTGCAGCCAAGTGCTTCCCATAAATGCCTTATCTCCAGTTCCAGACATTCTAAGGGGCACACGAAGCCCAGCTGGACCACTGCCTTGACGTCACGTGCACGAACCCCACAACCATGCCAGAGCATCCACCCCACAACCGAATTTGTCCTCGGCACCGTCTCACGCAGTTCATGCTCCATCGATAAGGAAACCGCCAACCCCATCCTGCTCCGCTTATCAGCGCGCAAGCCGGCAAACACGGCTGCAACCGAACCACCTACGAGAGCCATAGCCGTACACACGAGAAGAAGAGATGAACGCTTACGAGAATGCTCCTGACAACGTCGGTGCCGTTCTTTGACAGGCACACCTTCCTCTTCCTCCCCTATCGCCACCGGTCGTTGCTCAAGATCCAGCCCTGAGCTGGCGAGAGACCCTGGAAGAGGCGGCATCGCCACGACATTTTGCAGGAGGTCCTGAAACATAATTAAACGCTGTGGTGAAACCGAACCGTAAACAAGCTATGAATAAAAACCCCTTGAATTATTTTGCTAAACTATAATTACACAATAAGGAAGCAGATTAATTAAGTAAAATATAAGTCCTGAAACTGAAGCTTGCAAGCAAAGCAGTTTATTTTAATTTCCACATTATTTCGTATGAGATAGACGTGTTTGCTGTGGGTTTAAAATGTTGGAAGCCATTCCTTGCTGCCAGGCAGACCAAACCCAGTGGATAAATTAAATTTTTGCATCTCAGGCACCTCCTGAAATGTATATAAGGAGAAGGGCTCTGCCTCAGAGAAGCTAAAGGAGATCTCCTTCTTTCACTCCCTGCTCCTCTCTTGCTCTTCTGCTTTGCCGTTACCACTTCACCTCCCATCTCCCCCAGCCACCATGAGTCGACAGTGCTACACCTCCAGCTCTCTCCTGGGAAGACGGGGCTTCTCCTCTGCATCCGCCGTCTGTGGCCTCGGCAGGGGCAACAGCAGCTCAGCCTCCGTCTGCCAGCCGGTGGGACGGAGATGTGGAATTGGTGGCTTCAGCAGCCGGAGCGTCTGCGACCTGGGGAGAGGGCAAAGGATTTCCTTCGGCGGGAGCTGCCGCAGTGGGGTCTACGGTGGCGCCGGCGTCGGACGTTGCGGTGTGGCTTATGGCGGAGGCCGCTTTGGCGTGGGCACGGTCGTTGGGTTTGGTAACTGCGGAAGCTACGGGGGCCTGGGCAGCTACAGAGGTCTTGGGGACGGCGTGGCTATCGGAGGCTACGGCGGTGGCATCGGCATCGGCCTTGGTGGAGGGAGATCTGAAGGAATTCGGGGCGTCAGCATCCACCCAGAGCTCCTTAAGCCCCTCTGCGTGGGGGTCGACCCCGAGGAGTGCCAAGTGCGGACCCACGAGAAAGAGCAGATCAAGAACCTCAACAACCAGTTCGCCTGCTTCATCGACAAGGTGAGACCCCTCTTACCTCCACACAGGCTGTCTCGTTTCCCTAAGTTCTGATGGATGGATTGTCTCTAGGGGGGCAACATCAGTAGCTTTTCCTACCGGGACCCTGATCTTGCAAAGGTCTCTGATAGACCATGGTGGTCCTGACCTGGAGATGTTGGATCTAAGGCTTGCACCAAGTATTTTAGCAGTTGCACCAGTATTTTAGCTTTTGATGGCCACCAGCCCCCTAAATAGCTAAATCAGGAGCAGCTCCAGGGATACAGTAAACCAAAATCTGTGAGAGAAAGGATGGACACACAGAAACGTAAAAATGGCAAAATAGGAACTTTTATTACAAATATCTAATCAGACATTGCTATCGCACCTCTTTGAACTCCAAAGGACTTTTGCATTTTTAAAATCGTTTGTGTGCTTCATCAAGCAGATGTAGAAATACAGATGTCTAGCTGAAATGAACGATTTTAACTTCTCTGTCCCTCCACTCTGTCAATGAAATAATTTGGTGATTTGCTAAACAAATGTTATTTATCCTTGTTATCCTAGCTAAGCCTAAGGGTTTTCATTGCTGTTTAGAGATGTATTATAGGAAACAATTTT
Source organism: Psophia crepitans (assembly GCA_013399095.1). NCBI lineage: Eukaryota > Metazoa > Chordata > Aves > Gruiformes > Psophiidae > Psophia > Psophia crepitans. The sequence continues at coordinate 222,423 of VWZZ01002062.1, read as the reverse complement.
TCAAGCGGCAGAGAAACCTTTGCTCTGTCTGATCTTGATTTTGTTTGTGAGTCGTTAAGCAGCTGGAAAAACCAAACCGATGTAAGAGGAGCCACTCCGCTTCCTCCCATTTTAAAAATGACTTATTCATGACCCATAAAGGTTCTCAAGTACTAGAGAGCTCTTTAATCTAGAAGTGAAAGGCATGATAAATATCCGTGGTTAGAGTTTAAATCAGATACATGCAAATGAGATCCTGGATAGAGCTCTTAGTGCTGCGAAAGACTCATTATTGTAATGAGCCCATCAGAGGAGGCAGAGGATCCTCCATCAGCGAGTTGTTGCAGGGGAAGAGCTGGTGTTTGGTTGAACTGTGCTTTGGTCAAAGAGATGATTGGCCTCCCCACAGAGCAAACGCACCGAGGTCGTTCAGCCTGTGATACGATGGGTGGGACCAGGTTTAGCTCAGCGAAGATGCTGTTCTCACTCAGGCTGCTGAGAAACCAGCACTGAACCATTTGCATTTCTGATTTTGTTTTTAATTTTTCCTTTTGGAAGTGGAGAAACCCAAAGTGCCTTTGCCTGGGACAAAAGAGGGTTGCATGACTCATATCTCTTGCTTTCCCAGGTCCGGCTGCTAGAGCAGCAGAACAAGGTGCTGACCACCAAGTGGGAGCTGCTGCAGCAGTATGTCCTCCCAGCTTCTCGGAGAAACCTGGAGCCTGTTTTCGAGAACTTCATCTGCAACCTGAGGAAGCAGCTGGAGTGTGTGCTGGGGGAGCGAGAGAGGCTGGAGAATGAGGAGCGGTGCCTCAGGGACCTGGTTCAAGAGTACAAGTGCAAGTAAGTAGTACGTGGAGAGAAGCTGCAGGCGGGGGCGTTTGCTGGCCTGAGCATTGTTTCTGAGCGTGAAGCCAATGCAATTGCACTGGTGGGTCCGAAAAATGGGGCACAGGGGAGTGGAGCAGAGTAGGGCACACCAGTACCAGGCTGGTTTCCTGTACTGGCGTCACACTGCTACACCTCAGATGTTGTGATGGATTGGGAGAGTTCTTCAACCACAGTCTTTCTTTAGGGAGAGGGACAGGAAACCACTTTTCCTCTCCCTAACGCTCCCTCACGCTGCCGCAGTTTGCCATATCAAATCTCCCACACCATCTGTGTCCATGGCTGTCCCTGGTGCCATCTGGTCCCACAAAACCCTCAGCCTATTTGTCTCCACCCCACACTTTATCCACATTGTCTCCATTGGGGTTCATTCCTCCCAGGGGGAATGGGGGAATTGTTTTTTTAATCGAAGCTGCAGATATTCCTTAATAGCTCCCCGTGTCCTCTGCTAAGCCATGAACCAGGACACTTGGTGTTATACAGCAAAGGATGAAAGAGCAATCCTTTCTCCAGAGAACTTATACTCAAGTATCTGAGATATTTTTTCTTGCTGAGCCACCATCAAAGAGGTCAGGCTCATAGAAACATCTTGTGAAAGTTCTTCTAGGTGCCACTTACTTGGTCATTATGCACTGGTTTCCTTCCCATTGCACATGGGAGTTTCAAAGGTTGCTCAAGCTCCTGACCTCCCTTGGGGCATTTTGGCCACTGTCTCTCCATAAAGACTCAGAGCAGAGTCCTGGATGCTTCAGAAAAAGATCACACAAAACAGCAGGGCTAGAAGAAGCAAGCCAAGCCTTCAGCTTTTGCATTCCTAGTGGTTTGGCCTGATTTACTGCCATCTCACTCCAGCCGCCAATACTGCTGGCGTGGACTATTTAAAACTGCTGAACAGTAGGGAGGAAAGACATAGCTACAAAGCAAAAATCGAGAAGGAGGTACAAAGAGAATAGGGAGAGGCTCTGGTTTTAATCACCCTTCCCATGTTCTACACTGGCTGCTTGGGTGCTGGGGACAGGACCGCTGGGGCTCAGCATCCCACCCCTCTCCTTTCCTCCTGCAGATATGAAGATGAGATCAACAAGCGCACGGCTGCGGAGAACGAGTTTGTGGTGCTCAAGAAGGTGAGTCACACTAGGGACAACACTGGCGAGACCAGCTGAGAGTGGCAGGCGTGTGAGCAAAGCCTGGGCGTGGGGTCAGGGAGAGAAATGGGGAGTCTCAGCACCAGGATACTGCCTGAGTCCTCACCAGGTAGTCCCCAAATAGAGGCAACCCAAGGAATTTGGAGAACCCCCATTGGATTGTAAGCACACACAACGCAAACCCAAATAGTCTTAAGGACTGGAAATGGTAAGGTTTCCTCCAAATGTTATAGAAAAAGACTAGTTTTGCCATAGTCCCTGTTTCTTCACCTCTTTTCACCAAATATGTGGTGTCTCTCCAGGATGTAGACTGTCTTTACCTGACCAAGGAGGAGCTGGAGGTGAGAGTGGGCCTCCTGCGGCAGCAGCTGGAGTTCCTGAAGTGTATTTACGCCGAGGTAAGAGCTCCTGGCTCCCAGTCTGCTGCCTGGGGGATTTCACATCATCTGCTGCTTCCCCCCGTGCTCTTACACCAAAACTAACTGCAGGGAAAGGTGTCTTTTCTGAAAATCTTGAAACTGCATCCCCCAAATCTCTCTCTTTATGTGTATTTGGTAACAACACTGTTACACACACTTTGGGAAGGCAAAGGGCATTCGTGGTTGTCTCCCATATTGCTGGCTGCAACGGGAGGGATGTTTTGCAAGAAAAATCCCCTCAAAGTCTCATCCAAACCATGATGGGAATTACTGAAACACCTCACTCTTCAAAACCCAAATATTTTTAGCGCTTCACTTTTTAAGCTACATTAATCAAAAAATTTTGGTGAAAGTAACACTTTTGTCTAAAATGGAGCAAGTTTGTAACAAAACACACAGGGGACACTTCGTATTTGCACCTTTTCCAGCCGGACACCTCCCAGCAGGGTGCAGGCCACAGAGCCCAAAGCATTCACCCCGAGGGACTTGCAGCCCAGAAAACTGCTGATGCGCCATAAACGCTGAGTTGCAACAAAGCGAGTTGCTCCACCAGGATTCCCCACCCTTCCTTAGGGAACTGCATGCAGCAATCCCATATTATGCACCAGAACAGGTCCCAGCTGCCAACGCTTGCTGGAAACCTGGAGAACTCCATGGGTCTAGTTGGGCATTAATGAGAGAGCCCCCCCCGCAACCCTCCACCTTCTCAGCAGACTCCCTTGGCCAAGGGTGCCTGCATGCCTGGCTTGGGCTGGTTGAGGGAAGGGGACTGACAGATGATGGATCTTGCAGGAGAGAGCTCAGCTGGATTGCCAGCTGTGTGACACCTCTGTCATCGTGCAAATGGACAACAGCCGGGACCTGGACATGGAGGGCATCATCAAAAGTGTTGAGTGCTGCTATGAGGAGATTGCCCAGAAGAGCAAGGCTGAAGTGGAGGCTTTCTACCAAACCAGAGTGAGTATTCACAACACCAGCACAGATTGCAATGAAACCCTATGGCCAGAAAAACTCTGGGGACCATTTCTGTCCTCCATGATGCATCTTAGACCCAACCCACAGTGTGCATGCGCTGTATTCTGCTAAAGAAAGTCATGCCAAAACATCCCCCCAACCTCAAAATCATGGTTTAAGACTTTTCTGTAGAAACAGAGCACAGAAGATCACAGGGTTGCTTCAGAGAGGTCTCCTCTGTGCACACCCATGAGGAACACCATCCCCTTCCCAAAGGGCAAATGCTCAGGACCTACCCAGGATTGTTGCCTTGTCTGGGCTGAGGTCACGTCTGGGTGCTTCCCCGGGAGCACCGACGTCAGTTCGGCTCCGGAGAGTCACCACCTTCCCTGGAAGGGGCGATTCAGGTGTGTTAACGTCATCCTCTTCCTGCGCAATAGCTGGAGGAGCTCCACAGCAGCAGGGGCAAGTTCTGCGATGACCTGAGAAACAACCAGAGTGAGATAGCTGAGCTGAACAGGATGATCCAGAAGCTGCAGTGTGAGTCGGACAACGTGAAGAAACAGGTAGGACGAAGGGTTGAACGCTGCATAGGCAGTGGGGTGTGCAACTTTTCCAGAAAAGGGCTTCATCCTCACCAGCTCCCACCCTGCTGGGCTGTAAAGGACCCCCCCGCCCCAGCTTAACCCTATCCTTGTAACTTCTCATCTTAAGGCTGTTGATACACAAAGAAGCAGATTTATTTCTCAGCTAATAAGCAGAAGACAGTTGGTTTGGCTAGAACACTGTTTGCCACATGCTTCCTACCAGGGTGCAGCCAACAGGTCTCCTCCCCTTCATCCCAAACAGGCTTGGCCACTGCATGTGTCCAGCCTAAATCCAGACTCTCTGGCAGTTCCTAACTGAGAAACCGGGGGTACGTGAGGAACCCTGTCAAGATGCCTCTTACTATCGCCAGTGTGGCCACCCCTTTGCCTGTTACTGTCCACAGATCGCAGCTCTGCAGACGGCCATCTGCGACGCTGAGCAGCGGGGTGACTGCGCCCTCAAAGATGCCCGTCAGAAGCTGATTGACCTGCAGACTGCACTGCAGCAAGCCAAGGACAAGATGGCATGCTTGCTGAGAGACTACCAGGAGCTGCTGAACGTCAAGCTGGCTCTGGACATCGAGATTGCTACTTACAGGACACTGCTGGAAGGAGAAGAGAGCAGGTAGGGCACCCCTGGCTGCACCTTGTAACGATAGCTGGGGAAGCCCATCAGGAGGAGAGAGAGGCAGTGAGGAATGCAGGGTGAAGGTGGATCCCCATGGGTGCAGAGGGGAGCATTGCCCCCGTTTCCTCCTCATCCTCCCAGGGCAGTCAGATCGCAGCGCCCTGAGCAGGCTGCGAGTCCGATCCCCCGCCTGCAGTACGAAGGGAGGATGGGATATTAAGATGTCTATGGGGTTTGGGAATCCAACCCCGCAGTGCTTCGGTGGGCAATTCGGACCAGCACCTCACGCCTGGGTGCACAGAAAAGCCAAAGTACTTGCAGGGCTGCTAAGGAGGCAGTGGCAGGGCAGCACCTCTATTTGCTTGAATATTTGAGGAATATTTCCCTAAGTACATCTTTGAGACCCTTCTTTTCTTAACAGGATATGTACTGGCAACCCTGTGAGCGTAGGTAAGCGAACGAACCGTTCCCTTAATTTCCTAACAAATCTTTTAAGCTTATAAGTTTCTTTATAAGCTGGGTTTTAGCTGCTCTGAGAGTGACCGAGCCTGTTTTTCTCCCACAGCTGTCGTCAGCGGTGGTGGCACCGTCGGAGAGTGCCGATCCCTCTCTGGAATTGGAGGCAAATGTGCTGTCAAGACAGGAGGGGCCGGTGCAGGGTTAGGGGTGGTCTCCTCCTTCGGCGTCGCCGGCACTGGCTTTAGCACCCGGAGCGTAGATTGCCTTCCCAGGGTGGGGGGTGGATTTGGGGCAAGGAGCGCAGTCAGCTGCGTGGGGCGAGAAGTCATCTCCGGTGCAGAGGGGGTGCAGTGCGCCACTGGCGTGGGCAACCTGGGGAACGTCGTGTGCGCTGGCGTGGAGCAGTGCAGCCCAGGAGCCGTCATCATTCCCGGGGCAGGGGTCTGCGGCACCGGGAGCAGGTACAGCACAGCTGTGCGCGTGGTGAGAACAACCCGGTAGAGACCGGAAAGCAACGACACATCGTATTTTAAAATAATCAGCATTTCTGCAAATAAAACAGTATTCCCCTTCCTTCACAGCTATAGGGATCACACAACCATGCGCCGCCCGTGCCCACGCAATTTAGGCTAGTTGCTCTACCAAAAACTCTTTGCATGACCAAAACCCACCTTCTCTTGCATGCGCTTCTTGGGGGAAACCTACTGCCACAGTCTCAGCCAGGTGAGGTTGTCCTTTCAGAGAGCCCATACCTGCCTTCACCCAGCACGCAGGCTCTTAAATCCATCTTCTCTGCTTGACCCCTTTCCAGCAGGGATTTTCTCTCCCTAATACAGCTATTGCAAAAGGGTGAAAAATTTGGTCATCCCAACTTCAGAAAGAGAAGCCACATTTTAATTGTCCGAGACGGAGTTGCAGCTATTATTTAACTTCTTTAATGACACCAGAAAATCCAATTTTTCCTGTTTACGAGAAGGTTGGTAATGTGTATGTAAATTGGTCCAAGTTGCTACACCAGGTTTGGTAGAGCACATTTTAATTACACGCCGACGAGCACCTTATATTTCTGTAGTTAAATGCATGCGTTGTTTTTCCCGTGTGGGTACTAGATAGACGGATTTAACGCTTTTAATATGTAAGTGAACAGAGTTGATGATCCTTCGCTTACTCCAAACTTTCAGCTGTACCTTCAATAAACTACACGCATAATTCATGCTTTGCGTCACAGGTTTTATTTCCTTCCCCGTTATTACAAAAGCATAGATATTTTCTCAGACACGAATCTCCAACTGGGCAGGGTTGGTGGAGTTTTAACGAAGATTTTTTGGGACTTTGTCTGCTCTCCTTCCTGATGCACTTTTACATACCTTTATTCCATCCGGAGATTAGTGTGGCCACAAGGAAGTCTGGAAATGCAGAATATTTAAGCGCTCGTGGGGTGTGCAGCTCACACTGTTTGGGATCTCTGGAGGCAGAACAAAAAAGCAGCCAGGTCCTTGTCTAAAGAAATCAGTGAGAACCAGCTCAGGTAGTAACAAAAAGAAAAATAATCCCACACCCCACCCCCGAAACCCTCTCATAAGAGGAGGCTAATTTTAAAAGGAAGCCAGAGGAAAGCGTAGCTTCCCAAACCGCAGCATCCGGCCCGTTCTTCCTCTAACACCCCACCTTTCTTAACACACCTGAACTCAGGCGAAGGGCAGAGTCTGTAGGACGTGTTTGGAAGTCCCCCTCCAGTGTCCCTTGCAGGGAGGGGAAAACCCTCTCCCGTCACTTTAGGAGACCAGGATTTTAGGTTGGATCAGGTTGCCCTCTCCCTTTTCTCTGTGAGGGTCCCCAGGGTCCAAGGGATGGTGACCCACTGGAAGGTCTCTGCAACCTGGCTGGGAAGGGCTTGCCACAGCGGCACTCACCACAGCTGGACGCACAGCTGGATGCCGGGAAAACCCGACGGCTCCACTGGCTCCTTCCCTCCCACGGCTCGCCCGGGCGCAGCCGAAAGCCCCCGAGACAATTTCTCTCTGAATTGCCCTTTGGAGAAATGTGCCTCTCCTTACCCAGTCTGGAAGCGGCACAGGGTGTGGGCACGTTCATTTACCCCATGAAAGGTACGCTGAGGACTGGGTGTTGTGATTTATTCCCTCATATCCCGCTCTCCTTCCTAGACTTCACTACTGACTCACGGCTTGTCTGTCCCAGCCTCTCCAAGGCTGGAGGATGAGTTCAACCATCCTGCCAGGCTTGGTCTGTCCATGCCGACATGATGGTGACGAACCCACCACTGGTTCGCACGGGTTGAGCATTTGCCTCTGCTTCTCTCCCAGCACAGAGGCTGTCCTGAGCGTGGTGGATTCAGGCTCCCCATGTCTGTGGTGCTTTGCTGATGGAAAGCAAGATGGTTTATTGGATGTGATCAGCAGACAGCAGATCACTAATTTTTTTTAATAAATCACATGCCTTAGTAACGCTGTATAGGCTGGAGG
>VWZZ01002062.1:172274-214862 GCA_013399095.1 Psophia crepitans | reverse complement strand
CAAGAAGCTCCCATTGCCCCAACAGCTCATAATTTATGCTGATCACCCCCCTGCAGAACAATATCTGCACAGCAATACCCAGCTGGCTCCCCAGGGTACCAAAGCAGCCCAGCAGCTCTTGCATTTCTGGGAGAATACCTTTAATCATCTCTGCCCTTCTCAATCCCTAAGTATTGCAAAACCCATGTTTTCTGCTGCCTACTTGAAAATGTCCATATAGATCAGGCTATTTTTGAGAAAAAAGGCCAAGAGCAAGTTTTTTTGAGGCCAAATTCTGCTTCAGTGTCACTCCGGACGTGACTCTTTGTAGATCTACAGAGTCTAGTAGGGTTGATTCAAATCGACAGATGCAAAAAGCCACATCTGCCTCTGGGTACGGAGCCCACAAATCTCAGCTCCTCCACGCAACAAACCAGCCTGGTAAAGAAATAGTGCGTTTTTCAACTAGCTTTTGCATCGCTCGCATACCTTGTGGACAGTGGGCTGAAGGAAGAGGAGTGTGGGAGCCTAAAATGACAATTCCCTCTTTCTTGTTGGCAGCCCCACCTTTAATCCCATTATATTCATTCAGCTCTAATATCTGATCCGAACCCGTTTGTCAGCTTCAGGACAATCTGCCTTTACTGGGGTCAAGAAAGCATGAAGACAATTTCATTTTCCCATCGCACCCGGGCTTTGAATTCTATGCAAATAATCAAGGCAGTAGATGTTCATGAATTTCAGGTAGACATCCCAGGCAGATCCAGACCAACATTTTCCAGAGAGAAGCAAGCCGACCTGCACCAACCAGGAATTTCGCACTGCAATGGGAAATTCTATCTGAGTGACCCAACTCTCCCAGTCTGAGCCTGCCTGGCAGCATTTCTCCAAGGATAATCACGTATTTGGTCTTCTGTATTTGGTAGAACATGAAGCACCTGCTTAATTTTACTTCCAGAGATGCCGGTGGGATTTTAGCTTGCACTTAATGGTTTCGTAGCACTGGGGCAGATGAATGTGTTTTGAAGGGCGTGTAGAGTCCTGTCCTGCGAATGTGTTTAAGCTCCAGTCATGCGCAGAGCACGGGCAATGCCACCAGGACAGCAACATGCTGAAAGCGAACTGACCTCTTAAATACGAGGAATAAAATACTCTAGATATTGCAGTTCCACAAAGTCTGAGATGCCAGAAAATGTCACCACACCCTACTGAATTTGCTCTTTTCCCCAAAGACTCCAAGGAAATAAAATAACAAGATTTTGTGGGAGTATTTTTCGTGCTGGTTAAATCTTTGCTTTTGGCAACATTTTGAATGGAAAGCTTCAAAGGTCTGTAAAAGAAATCACAGCTGTAAAGAGCTAGAAACCCAAGGCCAACTAGATCTTAATGTTAGCACGCAAATAGTACAGTTCCACAAAGCTGGGTGAAGTGTTTTTCAGAAAAATCTGCCTCTTTCATTGAATATGCTTTTAGGATCAAGACGAAAAGGTATTGATGACACCATCAGTTGGCTGGAGACGTTGCAATGATGTGGGTGCAACGTGGGTTGGATGGAGTTGTCCTCTGGAGGTGCCAATAACACTAGAAAGGAAGCCTAGGAAACCTGCTATAGACTAAATAACTAATAATAAATGGCCAAAATCTGAGGTGACATTTAAATACGGTCTCTCAGAGGAAAATCATGGATCAGAACCTCTTTGCGCTAGGTACTGAGTCAGCTCAAAAAGACGGTCTCTGCCTGACTAGTGTGAACAGGCAGAGTGGGTAAATTAGAGCCCTAAAAGAAATGTCAGGCTACATGAACATCACACCCACATGTTCCCTTCAGGCAAAGAAGCCCCGTGAAAATTTTATATTCAGATTTAGCCATTTTAGTCTCAATGCTTTCCACTCAACCCAGAGGACTCTCCACTAAGCTCTGTCTTGATCTACTGCATCTTATGCATAGGGGTACCTGGGGAAGCTATGTCTCTTTTTCACTCCTTTTTGTTTCTTTTCTTTTGCTTCACAGCAAGGAAATAAAATAATTCATCTCTCTGAGCACACAGAGGCTGAGGTCTCCCTGCCAAAAGTCAGGGAGTTAGATAACTCTTCTAGCTGAGCAGATTCACACCGGCTCCAAGAGGCGTGTTTGAGTGCAATCAGTGTTTAACGAGTTTCAATAAGACAGCTGGCTGCCTGGCACGTCAAAACCATGAAGGCATTAAATTGATCACTGGACTTCCACACAACCAAGCCCAGATCCCCAGTGGGATAAAAAGGGCATCCGCACCCCCTTCCATCGGAGACCTGCATTTCCTCAGGCTGCTGTTTCTCGCCAGTGCTGGGCTGTTATCGCCTGCTGCAATGAACCGGCAAACCTACAGCATGAGAGCGGGAGGTGGAGGCAGATCTTACAGCACTGCCTCAGCTGTTATTCCAAGCTGCAGCAGGGCTGGCTTTAGTTCGATGTCTGTGGCACGATCTGGAGGAGGAGGAGGAGGAGGTGGTTTTGGAAGGCTCATTGGAGGAGGAGGTGGTGGTGGTGGTGGAGGTTTTGGCAGCAGGAGCCTCTACAACCTTGGTGGTAGCAAGAGGATATCCATTGGTGTTGGAAGCAGCTTCCGAGCTGCTTTTGGGAGCGGAGCTGGTGGTGGCTCTGGTCTGGGAGGTGGTGGTGGAGGAGCTGGTGGCAGTCTTGGACTTGGTCTTGGTGGTGGAGGTGGTGGATATGGCTTTGGTGGAGGTGCTGGTGGGCTTGGCTTTGGTGGTGGACAGGGAGGTGGTGGAGGGTTTGGCTTTGGTGGCATAGGGGGCCTGGGAGGATTCAGTGGAGGGTTGGGTGGTGGCAGGAACCCAGCAGGATTTGGTGGTGGCCCACCTGGAGTCGGTACAATCCAAGAAGTGACGGTCAACCAGAGTCTCCTGGCACCACTGAACCTGGAGATAGATCCAAACATTCATCAGGTGCGAAAAGATGAGAAGGAGCAAATCAAGACCCTCAACAACAAGTTTGCTTCTTTCATTGACAAGGTGAGACTTCATCAAATGCTGCAGAATCGTGATAGAGAGGGAGCGAGACAGTCTTGTAGCTACACAAATACGACTTCATAGATTACAGCCTATTGCATATTTCCCATCTGCATGTCTTCGTTAAAGTAGTCAGAAAAGAGCATTCTTCTAAACAGTTACAAGGCAGAAAACTAGACTAGAAACTAGTAATAAGAGGATTAGGTCCAGGTTTTGTGCCTGAGAAATACAAATATATTAGCTCAAATGGAGCAAGCCAGTTTCAGGTCCAGATCTAGCTGCTTAACCCAGCCCTCTCTGTGGGGAATCACAGCAGACGTGTCAGTCCTTATTGCTTTATTGCCTGCAAGCTAAAGTCCTTTTTACATTGACTCAACTTAAGTCCTTCCTTGGCTTTTACTTGGGTAAATATGTAGTATATATGAGCAAAAGGAAAGGCAATTAAGTACTTGTCTTTTAATCTGTAGTACTCAGATCTTGGCTTTAATGAAGGAAGACAAATATCTCTTACAAAGAAAGAAAAAACAAAGGATGTTAAAGCAAGTGATCAAAGAGCTGAACGCACATTTTCTAATGATTGCTCAGCGGCTTGCTAAATTAAATTGTCTCTAAAGAGAACTGTCCACTGAGGACAGATTTGCTTAGTTACTGGATGGGTTAACATAGCCCTGGATAACCTGGAGGATACTCACAGCTGGATTTAATACGCTGGATTTGGGATTTCCTTGGTTTGTGCTATGTGTCAGTCCCAGTTCCTGATTATTGGCCATCAGCGTGCTCACACGTATCTTCTGCTAAGACTCTTCTGCTTCCCAACACTCAGGTTCGCTTCCTGGAGCAGCAGAACAAGGTGCTTGAGACCAAATGGACACTCCTGCAAGATCAGGGTCAAAAAAACAACTCGGGTAAAAACAACCTGGACCCACTCTTTGAGGCTTACATCAACAACTTGAAACGGCAGCTGGCCAACCTGCTCAATGAGAGAGGACGCATGGACGGGGAGCTGAAGAACATGCAAGACCTTGTTGAGGATTTTAAGAACAAGTGAGTGCCTGTTAGTGGCACATCCAGGCACCCTGGGGTGAAACGGAATCCAAATGGTTCAGCTTAGCATTAGGTAGTAGGAATCATCTCACTTAAATTTAGCTTTCTTAAGGTCAAACATCTAGCCTGAAATATTCACCAAATGTTCTACAGGAAAGGAAAAAACAAGTATCTCCAGTCTGTGCCCTAGCCCCAAACATAGTACCTATCTGATCTCCCTCTAACATAGCGCTCCTGTGAGCTGTCATTCCCTGCAGAACCCCTGCCTTCCTCAACAGCAGCAGAAACACTTTCCCAATCAGCAAATACAGGTTCAGCCAGGTCACAACAACTTGTATGACACTTGCCAAGGAAAAGCATCTAAACCAGCTTTATCTTCCTTGTTCCATCTGCATTACGTCAAAATGTCATTTTAGCCCTTTGAGAAATAGGATTTTCACAAATTTGAGCTGGGCAGTTTCCAAGAGGTTGATTTGTAAATGCCATACTCAGCCCAGACAACCTTGCAGTCCTACCTGTACAACTTCTCTGCTTACTGATCCAGCATGTCTTTTCCTTTATCCCTGCAGATACGAAGAGGAAATCAACCGACGTACAGCAGCGGAGAATGATTTTGTGGTGCTGAAGAAGGTGGGTGAGACAGGAGGTGTTACGGATGCTGCGCTAACCCTAATCAGTGCACAGGTTGGGAATGCCCTAAAGGATGGGACATCTCGTGCAGCTTCATCTTCATCCTTTAAAAGTTGTAACGTGGATTGTGGTTTTGGGGGAAAGAAATGGGGGGGATGGAGTCAGATGGCACCACTGCAGCAGTGAAAGGGGCAGCCTCATCTCCAGGCTTGGCTAGTTCCTGGCTGAGCTAAAGAAGAGGTACCACGTGCATGTCCCCGTGGTTGCTCTTTTCCAGGATGTGGATGCTGCTTACATGACTAAGGTGGAGCTGGAGGCCAAGGTGGATGCCTTGACTGACGAACTCAGTTTCCTCCGAGCCCTCTATGATGCGGTACAGACACCCTCCTCCCTAACTTCTGTCCTGGTGTCACCGCCCGGACAGTGACTGCCAGCATTCACGGCATTTGGAAAGGTAAGTGCAGCTGGCCGGGATCCTGTGTGCTTCCTCGCAGGAGCTGGCTCAGGTCAGCGCACAAGTGTCCAACACCGCTGTCATTCTGTCAATGGACAACAACCGTGACCTGGACCTCAGCAGCATCATAGCTGAAGTCAAAGCTCAGTATGAAGACATTGCTAACAGGAGCCGAGCTGAGGCGGAGGCTTGGTACCAAACCAAGGTGAACAGACCCATAGATGCCATGGATGCATTTCTGGGGAAAATTACTGCTGTCCCCATGTTTGAGCCACATCTTGTCTACCTGGACATCTCAGACTGTTTATTCTTCCTCCTGAACCTCAGTTCGAGGAATTGCAGGCCACAGCTGGGAAGCACGGGGACGACCTGCGCAACACGAAGGGGGAAATCTCTGAGCTCAACCGGCTGATCCAGAGGATCCGGTCAGAGATAGAGAACACAAGGAATCAGGTAGGAATGGCAAAACCAGCCCACGGCGACCCGTTCTGTGGTCCCTTAGGCCTGCGGCTCTGCTTTGCTGATCAGGGACTTTAGCAGCCCCAGAGTGTGATGTACCTCATAAAATCTGTTGAATTCCCTCCTGAAAAGGGTACCATGCTGTACCCACGTATTAAATAATTCTTGCCAGGCTGGCATTTCAACTCCAGTAATGTTAGCTATGGGTGAATGACCTCAGCCATAACTGTTGCTCATTAATGCACCAGCCAGAATGGTTTTCTTCCTCGAATGACTCTTAACGAAAAAGAAAAGCAGCATTTTGGAGTCCCAATCCTTCCCCTTGCAGTGCGTTACCCTGCAGACAGCCATCGGAGACTCCGAGGAGCGCGGGGAGCTGGCCCTCAAGGATGCCAAGGCAAAGATGATTGACCTGGAAGATGCACTGCAGAAAGCCAAAGCTGACATGGCCCGGCAGCTCCGTGAGTACCAGGAGCTCATGAACGTCAAGCTGGCCCTGGACATCGAGATCGCGACCTACAGGAAGCTGCTGGAGGGAGAGGAGAGCAGGTGGGAACAACATCCTTGAGGGAATAATTGCAACTATCATTTTTCCCCTGCCAGCAGTTGATCCCTGTCTCCTTCATTTTGCTCTAATCTCCCCTTTATCTGCCCTCCAATAGGCTGAGCGGAGAGGGACTCAACCCCATCAGCTACTGTAAGTATCGCAGTGCTTGTCTTGCTTTGGGACCATTGGGAGCAGAGAATGTGAGCAACTTGGAAAAGGGAGGTTTTGCTCAATATAAGAAGTTCAGAGGCCTCCACCAGCATTAGTGGCTTGCACAGGGGACAGAAGTTGGGTTCAAGTCCTGTGGGTCAAGGTCCTGATGGTAGTGCTTTCTGGAACTGGGTGTCTGTCAAGCAGATGTCCAACCCTCTGGTTGCTTTTTCTTGCAGCTGTCGTCAGCTCCAGCTCTGGCACGGCTGGTGGAGCTGGGTTAGGAGGAGGATTTGGTGGACTGAGCCTAAGTGGAGGCGGCGGTGGAAGTGGTTTTGGTCTTGGAGGCGGCGGTGGAAGCGGTTTTGGTCTTGGAGGCGGCAGTGGAAGTGGTTTTGGTCTTGGAGGCGGCGGTGGAAGTGATTTTGGTCTTGGAGGAGGCGGTGGCGGTGGTGGAGGCTACAGTTTTGGAAGTGGCGGAGGACTTGGACTCGGGGGTGGTGGTGTTCTTGGAGGTGGATTTGGAGGAGGCAGTGGTCTCGGCATTGGAAGTGGTCTTGGCTATGGAGGAGGTGGTGGCAGCAGCCTGAGCACCAGTGGAGGGAATTTCAGCTCCGGAAGTGCAAAAGGCACCAACCCAGGAGTGAAAATTGTCTCCAAAACCTCCTCCAGCAAAAAGAGCATAAAAAGCCAAAGCCTGAAGAATGCTGCACAGCCCGAGTAAAACCAACACCAGACCCTCCCCCAATCCATCGCTCCTCCATTGCTCCTCCATTCCTCCTGTACACCACTCTCCCCTCCAAATACCTCTGTCCCAGCTCCTCGCGCCGTAGTTCTTAAGCATTTGGATCACAGCTGAAGAAAAGCAGTGAAGCACGTGTTAACCAGAACCCTCAAAGTACCTGAAACAGGATTAAAAGGAAAACATGAGCCTAAGTGATTTCCTAATGGGGAATTGTTGGGGTTTTTTGTTTGCTTGCTTTTAATGAGGCTGAGAAGCTTGTTTGTAATTGTGGTTAGCTGACAGCCATCAGCTAAGACAGATCAAATAGCAGTGAAGATGCAATAACTTGCTTTTTTAGCTCAGTTCTGGCCCAGGAATGGGCTCAGAAGCCCAGGGATGGGCTGGGAACTTGGCTTGAGTTCAGTTGGCTTTGCCTTCACTGCTGGGATGAACCAAACTCACTCCTTCAAGTTAAGCAACTCATCTTTATCAGAGATGTGGGTTATTTTTCTGCTATGTAGAAATACCCGAGAAGGTTGCCGAAAGGTCCGAGGCAGTGGTCTGCAAGTGTGGGACCCCTCTTAAAATATCCCTTATTACGGGAGTCACTTCTGAATCAGTCGAAGGAGATGGAAAACCCCTCTTTTCCCGATTCACAGCTGAGCTTCAAAAAACATGTTTCTTCCAGACGTGCTGAGCACTGCAGCTGTGTGAACTCAGGCACACGAGCCTGGCCACTGGTTCCGAGCATAATATTAAGAAACCAGTCTGAGGTACCTCCACCTCAAAAGTGCCACCCACAGGGATGCAGACTGGACTTGCAATGAGTTCATCTAAAAGGAAGCCCACACGACTCTCCCGTTCCTGTCTTGAATGAAAGTTTCCCCATAGTGGCACCTTACACATAATCTCGTGGGTTTGTTAGAGGAGCTATCAGTGACTGATCCAAAGCATATGGAAATTCTAAATTATAGGATTTTAAAATTCTAAATAATAACTGAGGCAGAGACTTCTTCAACAGCAAAATCAGTGTTTGCAATTAAGTTGGGTTGCTGTCTTGTCTCATGCCATTTATTATTTTAAGCCATTTTTTTGGAATTACTTTAAAAATGCCCAAATCATCCAACAGTCCAAGTCTCGCTGACTTTTCCCACTGTCTGGGTAGCAGCGGTCGAGGTGAAAATCTGAGACAGTGAAAATTACACTGAAAAAATCCTGCCTGAAGGGCCACGTCCACGCTGCTGGGGGTATTTCAGCATCTCCACTATGCGTGGGTTTCTCTGCCAAAAGACAGACATTTGGTAAACTGAGAAGTGCAGTCAGATTTCAGCCCAGCACGTGGGAAATAAGGCAATTGGGAGCAGGAGCCCAAAGGCACACCAGTGCCCCAGATCTACTTTCCCCTTTCTGATGGAATTTACTCCTCTAGCCTTCTACCATGTCTTTTCACTTTTGTGAACTTATCATTAAGAAAGAAAATCGCAGCTTTTTATACTTCGATGATAGTGATATGACGCTGTGTTTTCCTTCCTCCCTCTTTTCTGGAACGTGTCCAATAAAACTGGATTGTAATTTATTTGTTCCCACATCTTTTTCCTCTAAAGCAGAATGAGTAGCAGGAAGTGAGATAAGGGGGAATGGGTTGTAACTAAAAGAGGGGAGATTCAGATTAGATATTAGGAAGAAATTCTTTACCGTGAGGGTGCTGAGGCCCTGGCACAGGGTGCCCCGAGAAGCTGTGGCTGCCCCTGGCTCCCTGGCAGTGCCCAAGGCCAGGTTGGATGGGGCTTTGGGCACCCTGGGCTGGTGGGGGGTGTCCATGCCCATGGCAGGGGGGATTGGAACTAGACGATCTTTGAGGTCCCTTCTAACCCAAACCATTCTGTGATTCTGTGAAATATTCCCAACCTTCAGCAGAGCGAGCTGGAGGCTTTGCTTTGGGGAAAAGTTTCAAAGAATCATAGAACGGTTTGGGTTGGAAGGGACCTCCCAGCCCACCCAGTGCTAATCCCTGGGCACCCTGTGCCCAGGACCTTTCAGTCCCCCTGGCCAGGTGACCTGTAGCAGACCCCTGCTATGATGTCCCTTGCCCCTGGACTCCCTTTAGTCTTGACCCACAAGCTCTTGACTGGCTCCTCATCCATTCCCACGGGGAGCTCCATGCACTCCAGCTGGTCACTGACATAGAGGGCAACACCCCCTCCCTGCCTGCCCTGCCTGTCCTTCCTAAAGAGCCCATGTATTCAAAATTCTGCTAAAACGATAATCAAAAGCTTGAAATCAGTTGTCCCACAGCAAACTGAAGAATCGGAGAAAAGAGGAGGATGATGATTTATCCATTAAGTGAAAAAAAAATTAAAAATCAATCACCGTTCATTTCTTAACATATGATAAGGTTTAATCCAAAAGCCTTTCTTCCCTCTGCTAGCTTGGGAAAAATGCCTCACAAACCCAGGATTTAATTTTTTGCTTTCTTAAAAAGACGTAGCAAACCCAAGCATGCACAGGGCTCTGGGGGAGGATTTTATCCGGATAATCTAGATTGAGGATGGGTTTCGGTGAGCTGGTGCAGTACAACTCACCAACTGATGCAGGTATTTTGGTCAGCCATCATTGCAAAAGGGGAATAAAAAGGAAAAAAGAAAAAAGGGAACAAACCCAACCACCCTCAGACAAACACTCACACCTTATTGCATTTCAAAGAGTCAGACGCTTCGCTCTTCCCTGACCTCTCAACATCCCGGCTTTACATAACTCAGCACAGCAAACGGGAAAGAGCAAGCAAGTACACGCCAGCCCAGCAGGTTTACAGATGCTCACAACTGCTTCAGCAAAACCTCACTGAAACCCAGATGCACCGAAACACGGGGGCATCAAATCTTCCTTCCCCCAGAAAATCAAAGAAGCCACAGTAAGAAAGACAAAAGTCCGGGGACAACCCTCAGCTCCTCGTTCCCTGCCGTCACAGGGGATGTTACAGACAGACAGGCCAAAAAAACCCTGATTCACCTCCATTTCTATACTCACCTGTGCGGATGCTAAATTACGCAGCACAGGGTGTGAGGAATTAATAGAGGTAATAACAACCTAACATTAACTGACCTTAAAAATTTCAAATGTCTGTCTTTTAGCCTGCACTGAAAAAAAAACCAAGTAAGAGAGTCCAAAAGTGGTGCTCACTGAGCTCCTGCAAACATCTCAGCTGGCCCCATTCCTCCTCCTTCTGCCCTGCATCCCCAGCCCACCCATCTGCCCCCAGCAGTGCCCTCACCCTCCAGGCAACCCCTCTGCAGCAAATCCTGCCTTCCAAACTGGCATCCTCTCTGCAGGCAACCTTCCTGTCTGAGGGGGAAGCACAGCCCACCCGCAGCCCCGAGCGGCTTCAGGAGGACAGTGCATGCGAGCGACACAAGCCAAGCAAGGAAACTCCGTGGGACTGAGAGATTCTGTAAGAATTTTCCTTGTTTTGGTGCCTGAACCATCATTTGCTTTGCTCTTCCAAATCCTTTGTAATATTCCACTTAATTACCATTGTCTGCAGCAACAGGCTTTCCTAGAAGAGCTGGGAAGGTAATGACTGCCTTCAACATTAATCCTTTCTCCTTGCTTTAATTAAAACTCCGGTTCCCAGGTGTGACTTTGCATAGCTCTTTGGAAGCCAAAGGCAGGTTCCCTGCCTGGCCCCCGTCCACAGGCTTAGGAAAGCAAATCTCCATACATCTGCCGCGCTTGTAATCGAATTTATTTATTTTTGATATCAGCATAACCCCAGCGCTGTTATTATTGAGGTTATCGGCTGCTGCGCATCACCCTTGAAATGGGGGTCTGCTTGCTTGCGGACGCGTGAGCGTGGGTGCAGTTTTCCCTGCGAAATTCCGCGTTTCCAGCACCCAGGAGGTTCCCACATCTCCACTCCCAAGGCGAGAGCACCCCCTTGCTACCACCCAGCCGTCTCCCTTTCAGTGGGAGGGTGCCTTGCAACAGCCCATCCAACGATCGGCTTCCCGATAGCTCGCCGAAGGCGCAGCGGGTGCTGGTGACTCACGCTATTGGCAATGAGCAGGGACGGGAGTGCTCGCAGGAGATGATAGTTGTGAGCTCTGGTTTTTGCTGATTGCAATGAGAAAGAAAAAAAAAGCACACACAACACAGAACAAACAAAAAACCCTTCTGCTCAGGTTCTTTCAAGTTCCCAGACAGCGAAAACGGCAGTTGGAAACACATCAACAGAAACAAGCTACGAGATGCAGCAGATACCCTTAAGCCGCTCATTTTGGATTAAGTTCCTGTACTTATTGCTCAAGTAGTTGATTTTGAGAACCTTTTTGATTTGAGTTGCTCAGGGTTTCTTCTCCCTGCCTTTCGCTATTATTTTACCTGACATATAACCTGGCCGAAGCAGAAGGATGCTCAGAGCAGAAGGATGCCGCTGGGCAGAACCCAGTTTGCAGACGTATTTTGGGTGGGAGAGTGGGGATATTTTCTCTTGTAACCTGTGTCCAGCTCTTCGTGGACACAAGAGAAGACATACCTGTCTCTCCTGCCGTTACACCATCCTAAAGCATGACCCGGTCTCATCATGCGGATGGAAGCTCCTGGGCAAGGGTTCACCCGAGAGCCCAAGATCAAGGAGAAATGGCTATTTAAGAAATATTTTCCAAATGAATGATCTCAGCAGAGGGATGGAGGGGTGGGAGGGAGCTGGAAGAAAAGCACATGAATTATTCCCCTTCACAGAATGTCTCAGAGAGCCAGCAATGACATGGAAACTGCTGGTTCGATACAGGGGGGCAGAAAAAGTGATAAAAATACCACTTCACAGGGAGCTTTTGAACTCTGAGCCTGAAGAGGAGATTAAAAAGAAGAGCAATCATTTCGAGCATCTTTTTAATAACTGGTTCATAAACCTTGTAGTACTATTTAATGTAATCCGAAGTTTTGTTGGAAAAGGGATTTACTTGCTGTCTTTGAAAGCCGCGCTAACTAATTTCTCAGTTTCCCCTGCAATGAGGGAGGCAATTTTTGGGGTAAGATCCTGGAAAATCCTACCGCAAGACAACGTCCACTCGGCTTATCTCTGCATGCCCCTGACCATTTAGGTCCCTTTTCTGAAAGAAACCTAAAGAGCTGTGCTAATAAATAAAACCATCTTCAGCCTCAGCTTTCCCAAGCTGACAACAGGACACGCGTGTCCGGTCCCAGAGCTGGCAGCCTTGGAAAAGCCCCTGTTTATGCTGCTCTATTTGCTGTGCAACGTGTTAAACCCCAAACTTCACCTTGCAAAAGCTTCAGTGCAAGGAATCTCACTCGAACGAGTGAGTCCTTGGCTCATGTAAGGAAAACCGTCTCCCAGGGTCTCGGGAGAATCATGTTGCGTCCTGCTCCTGAGCGCAGACCTCAGTGAGTCGTCCCATTCAATTCTAATTTCATGACTCAGAGCGGCAGGCTTTGGTAGAGGGGGGAGCTCTCTCACTCCGTTACTTTCTTGCCTGCAAACAATGCATTTTTCAGCGCCTCGCCGTAGCCTAGGTGTGTTTGACAAGGCAAGTTGCTGCAAGGCACGTCAAGTTCTGAATTCCCGTGCCAAGTTTTCCAAGCAGATAAAAGAGGAGGCTCCCAAGCTCTCCCATCACAGGGGTTTCTGTCTCCATTGCCCTCTGCTCTTTTTCTGCCGCACAGCTTTTATTCACCAGCCTTTTTTTACCTCCCTCTCCTGCTCTTTGCATTTCCAATTGAACAAGCCACCATGAGCCGGATCTCTTTCAGATCATCTACTGGAGGGGGCATGAGGGGCTTTAGCTCAGGCTCTGCTATTGTGGGAGGTGGCAGTGGTACCAGGAGCAGTTTCAGCTCTGTCTCTGTCTCCAGAGTTGGAGGAGGAAGAGCTGGAGGTGGAGGAGGCTTCGGCAGCAGAAGTCTCTATAACCTAGGTGGAAGCAGAAAAATTTCCTACTGCTCGGTCGGTGGAGGTCTACGGAGTGGAGCCGGTGGTGGATACGGCTTTGGTGGAGGAGCTGGCTTTGGTCTTGGCTATGGTGGTGGAGCAAGCGCTGGTTTTGGCTTAGGAGGAGCTGGTGGTGGTGGTGGCTATGGGCTGGGCAGTGGATTTGGGCTGGGAGGTCCCGGATTTGGTGGTCGAGGTGGCCCCGGGTTCCCTGTTTGCCCACCTGGTGGCATCCATGAAGTGACCGTCAACCAGAGCCTCCTGGCACCCCTCAAGCTGGATATCGACCCAGAAATCCAGAAGGTGCGAACACAGGAGCGGGAGCAGATCAAGACCCTCAACAACAAATTTGCCTCCTTCATCGACAAGGTGAGAGTTTGGTCTTAAACATCAACCCACGCATATTATCAGTTGCCTCGGGAAAGAACAACAGGAAGAAACTTTCTTTGGATTTAGGGGCTTGCCTGAACTAATCCCAGCTGATAACCATCGTGGGTCTGGCTAAAAACTAAGAACTGTCTTATGTTTCGTCTTTGGAAGGATGAGTTTTTCAGCACTTAATTTTATTGAGAAAGTAAATCTCCCTCCGCCCCGTAAAAAACATCCCAGGGGCTGGATGGATCTTCTACTGGTTGTAAAATGGCAAAGCTCTACACGACTCAACGGGATAACACCAGTTTAAACCAGTAAGGTGCGCTGAGCATCTAGTGGGGGGTGAAACACTTAAAGTTGCAAATATAGGTGTCTGGCCTGCTTAATAGCTCTTGAAAAATCTCACTAAACATCTCAGCTGCTTTTGATACTTTCGAGAATCCAGTACCCTAAATTAGGAAGATCCTAATAATTCCCCTCCGCCACCCCCTACCCCCCTTCCCAGTGTCTCTTGACCTTTTCTTTCTGTGTTGAATGATCCCTCTTTTTCCTGGCAGCAGGGTGGGTTGGTTTTTGGGTTTTTTTTGTGTGTGTGCGTTGTTCACATGGGCTTCAGCATGTGCCTGTTCTTGTTCCCCCAGGTGCGCTTCCTGGAGCAGCAGAACAAAGTGCTGGAGACCAAGTGGAGCCTCCTGCAAGAGCAAGGTCACACAGTCACCAGAAAGTCCCTTGAGCCCCTTTTCGAAGCCTACATCAACAACCTCAGACGGCAGCTAGACAGTCTCATGGGAGAGAGGGGAAGGTTGGACTCTGAACTGAGGAACATGCAGGACATGGTGGAAGACTTTAAGAACAAGTAAGAAATCGTGCTCTGTAGCGTAGATGGTTAATAGACGGGAAGATCAGGGCAGGCGGTTCAAGCTCGTTGGTGCACACCTTGGGTTTGCACTGGGTTCCTCTTCCAGTTTGCAAAATGGACATAAAAAAGCAAAACTTGATCTCAGAACTACCTCTAGCCATGTTAGATTTCTTATGTGCAGGATCAGCGTTTAGCACAGAATTCAGGCACCTGTGGGAAGGTGCTCTAGTGTAACGGGGGTCACGGTCTGATCCCTTGAGTCTCCCAAAAATAATACACCTGGAGATAGAAAAAAGTGTAACTCATGAGTGTAATGGACATGCAAAAAGGGAACGAAACATAGCCATAAACCGCCAGCTCCAAAAATCCCCCACTTCTCTTCTTGCAAAGGACATCCCAGCCTTTCCAGAGGGCCCCAGCCAACCCGTGTACCCTCAGCCTCGCTCAGGTCCAAGCGGGTGAAAGATGCTCAGCTCTTTTCTCTGACTCTTCTCAAAGAAAACGATTTCCCTGGGGAGTCAATTAATCCCAGCCAGAGATAAGGTGTTCAGTGGAGGTGGGATGACTCATTTTAAGGACATGCCAATTGGCATCTGCTGGCTATAAGGGACATTTAGGGTTTTTTTTTAGGCGAGGCTGTTCATTTTCAGTTGGCTGAAGTCTGGTGAGAACAATCTCTCCCTTATTCCATCAGATCTGGCCAACTGCAAATTTGAGAAAAACACCCTGGAGGTCTGAAATATGTTTATATTAGATAGTGAAGCTTGTGACTAGATAGATTTTTTTTTTTTTTTTGAGGGAGGGTGAAGGTATGGATGGGGGGAGACAGCAGTTAGAGCTGACAGGACGGACTGACATGGCTTAGCTTCTGGTATGTTGTACTTGGGAGCATTTCAGGTCTCAATATGTATTATAGACTTTTAGAAATACTGATCAGGCCGAAAAATGACAAATGATATTGTCTGGATTTTGGAGCTACTGCCTGGGAAGGAGAACACATTTTATTTCAAGTCTAGAGTTCGTTCTCAGTCCACTGGTTAATTTCCACTTCTTCCCGTGCCCACCGGGAGATCCATCTGCAGGGATCTCTCTGCCAGCGCTGGGCAGAGGACTGGCACGGACCTGCCTTTAAAAGCCAGGTCTTTGCCTCAAGAGCCTACATGTTTTGTCTACTTTCTAGCTAAGTCCTGCCCCGATTATCTGATGAGAGGATGTTGCTCAGAGCCATAAAAAGTTCCACAGAAACATAGTCTGAGGCATAATGATCTGCTCTTGCACAACCATGGCTAAAGAATCCCAGCCGTTTTTTTTTTTTTTTAATTAAATGCTGCAGCAGGTTATTCAGAGCCATTAGCATTATTATAATATCAAATATCAAATTGTTACATTATTATATATTTGTAGGCACTGCAATGCAGCTTCTTTGAAAACCTTTTGCATAACTTTGCTTTGGGCAAAGGTCACCAAAAATACCTGTTCCTGCTTCCGACCGAAACGGGTTCTGATCCTGCACACTTATATATGAGCTTGACTTTAAGAGAAGTGATTAAAATCTATTAATTTTAGCTGGGACTACTCACACCATGGAGTTTTTGCAGGTTCAGAGTCAGTAATCATTTGCTCTGCATCTGCTCTGGGCTGAAAACAAGTGAGAATAAGGAACATATCCGTGAGTCACAACTAATGATTTTGGACTGGTGGTCCCTTCTCTGCTTCCCATGCTGGCTTTCCTCTTCATTTCCACCAAAACCCTCTCACTCTTTTCTCCTAACAGATATGAAGATGAGATTAACCGGCGCACCGGTGCAGAGAACGAGTTCGTGGTCCTCAAGAAGGTAAGTGAACTGGGAGTTATGGGATGGACAATGAAATTAACTCAGCATCAAGTAAAGCTGATGGGAGCTGGAGTCTTTCAACCTCACGGTTGGGTCAGGCCATGCTGTTGGCATGCCTAGGAGTAAGTGTGGACTGGGTCCTCCTCAGGCCATGAATGGGCATAACCTTCTCCATGCCAACGGACCTGCCCTGTTTTCTGGAGACAGCTCCTCTGGTCGCACTTGCAAGCCATCTGGACTCTTGAGGCTCAGTTCAACTCTGTCTCAGGTCACACCCCTGTGAATCAGAGCTTTGCCTTCTCCACAAGGACCTGGTCCTGACTCACAGTAAATGCCTGATGTTACATTAAAAAAACATGCCTTGCTCATAAAAATATAAAAACAAACCTAAAGAATTACAGACCTGAAAGCAGAGAGATGGTCCCCACTGAAGTCCCTTTGGCTTGTGGTTTCACCAGAAGTCTTTGGTTGTCTTTTCTTTAGGATGTGGATGGTGCTTACATGAACAAGGTCGAGCTGCAGGCCAAAGCAGATGGGCTAGCAGATGAAATTAACTTCCTGAGAGCTCTCTACGAAGCGGTAAGCAGTTAGCTCTCCCCACGATGACCCCACCATGCAGCTCTTCATGCCGTGGAGCTCCGGCCATCATGCTCAGTGCTCTAGAGCAGTGAAAGAGAAGGTGGTCACTGCCTTTTTGGAATTATAATGCAGACATAATATTGAAAAGGATAGATAGAAAGAAACAGAGCAGGGGAAAATGCAAGAAAACAGCTCGGCAGAGAGAGCTCCCAGACCACCTCTTGTCTGCACTGTTTCCACCCCAGATACCAGACCATTAATGAGATTTTTGGCATCTTCGGCAGGAATTGTCCCAGATGCAGCAGCAAGTATCTGACACCTCCGTGGTGCTGTCCATGGACAACAACCGAAACCTGGACCTGAACAGCATCATCGCAGAGGTCAAAGCACAGTACGAGGACATCGCCAACAGGAGCCGGGCAGAGGCTGAGGCTTGGTACCAAAACAAGGTGGGTAACCAGAATGACAGACTGATTTCTGAGATTCACGTGGCATCACACTAGGTGACAGGAGGCAGGACTAATGGAGGAAGGATCACAGCGTTACACCAGAGATTAATTTATTTGCTATGCGTGTTGCAATAGGCTCTTGCTTATAGATCCCCAGTGTTCGCTTGTGGACCACTACTCTAGACCAGCCTTATACTCCTTGCAGTGAAAACAAGGGACAAGATGCTTAAATGACTTGACCCTGGGGTCCTAAGGATTCATGGTAGATCTGGTCTTAGACACAGAAAACTCTTCTTTCCCTTCCAGGTTCTTAACAGTAGGTGACAACCCATAGGTCCTCCATGTAACGCAATAGCTGTTACCTTAGCATGTGCTGATAACTAAGGCAAATACTGTTATTCCATGAGCGGGTTTCTCAGAGGAGTGTTGTCTCCCACCCTTAACCTGCCCTTCACCCTCCTCTAAGTCCCATGGTGCCTAACGAGTGCTCTCCTCCTTTTTGCATACCAGTATGAGGAACTCCAGGTCTCTGCCGGGCGGCATGGTGATGACCTGCGTAACACCAAGATAGAAATTTCAGAGATCAACCGGATGGTCCAGAGGCTGCGGAATGAGATTGAGAGCGTGAAGAAACAGGTAGGAGGGGATGCTCCTGCAGGGCAGCTGCTGCATGGTGGAGGGCAGGTAGGAGGATGGTGGCCAGGCATGGTGGAAAGAGCCAGCTTCCTCCCCTGCATTAACGAGGACGTGGCCACCTCTATCTCTGCCCACTATAAAGGTCCCTCAGTCCAAGGATGTGCTGTGACAGCTGCTTTCTTGCTGGGGAGGCAAGTTGTGAGCTACTAAGCCACTCCAGCACAGGTAGGTAGCAAAGCAAAGAGATGTAGATGCCTCTCCTTTCCTTGGGGGACAGGATTGCGGCTGCACAGTTACACATCCTACAGCACCTTCCCAATGGCCCATCAGGAGCTTTCAGTGCCATGCTGGGTGCCACCAGCCAGTACCTACAATACCACAGCAATACTCAGGAGAGCAGTTTGGGGTAGCTCAATTAAATAACTATTTGTTTTCCTCGTTTTTAGTGTGCCAATCTCCAAGCAGCCATTGCCGAGGCGGAGGAGCGTGGGGAGCTGGCCCTCAAGGATGCCAAGGCCAAACTGGCTGAGCTGGAAGATGCCTTGCAGAAGGCTAAGGCTGACCTGGCCCGGCAGCTCCGCGAGTACCAGGAGCTCATGAATGTCAAGCTGGCCCTGGACATCGAGATCGCGACCTACAGGAAGCTGCTGGAGGGAGAGGAGAGCAGGTGAGGACAAGCACATGGATCTGTTGTGTGCTGCTCTTCAGAGCAGCACGTATCTCCTTGGGCTCAGAGAAATAGCTCACCTCAACAGGCTGGAGCACCAAGTTGTTGAAGATTTAAAAAGCACCCAGATGTAAAACAAGGGTAGAGGGGGGTACTTTAAACTGAGAACTTCCTAGGACGAGTTTCTTCAGCTCTTGGAACCTGATGCAATAAGAAAAACAAACATCACCTTTCATCTGTGATGCACACATACCCCACCAGGGCACACTCCCTGCTGAAGGCCACAAAAGTCTAATTAGATGGTCCCAGTGGCTATTGATATTTCTTGTCTGTGCTGTGGCATTATTGCTCACTTTCCCCTTTCCCAACAGGCTTGCTGGAGAGGGAGTCGGAGCCGTAAGCGTCTGTAAGTATCTCCCCCCTCCCCTTCCACCCCTGCTCGCTCCCCCCTTGCTGCGGGGGTGGTGGTGCAGGGCCCCCCACCTTGGGCAGCCGGCAGGACCCTAAAGCAGGTGCGTGCTGTGTCTCCCTGCAGCCGTGGTCAGCAGCTCCAGTGGGATGGGCTACGGCGGCGGCAGCTGCCTGGGCATGGGAGGAGGTCTCGGCATGGGAGGCGGTCTCGGCATGGGAGGTGGCGGCGGCAGCTACAGCATGAGCAGCAGCAGTGGCGGCTTTGGAGGTGGGAGCGGAGGGTTTGGTGGAGGGGTCAGCTACGGCGGAGGCAGTGCCTTCAGCTCCGGGAGCAGCCGAGGAGTCAGCTCCAGCACGGGAGGCAGCGTGAGGATCGTTTCCAAGACCACCACCAGCAAAAAGACCACCAGATAAGGATGGCGAGCATCCTCCAGCGTGGATGATGGCATGTTTCCTGCCTTCCAAAAGCAAGTGCTGCCCTATGAAATCAATGGTGTAAATAGCTGCGCTAGACCCTTTCCTTCTTCCGTCCTTCACCCTCCACCGCTGGGACAGCGGGGGGAGACCAGGCCCCCACTGCAAGAATCTGGAGCACCTTTGGCTAAAGCATAGGTTGTAACAGGTCACTGACAGGGCTTCAGAGAGCTGCCGTAGATCCCCGTGGTGGCCCTCCTTGAGCACAGTCCTTGTCCTTCCCTTGTTCTCCCCCCGGAGTCACACACTCAAAGCGAAGTGGAAGCACTTTGCTGAACGGGGACAGCCGCGCTCGGCCACGCACATTCGTTTCATTCATCCTAAAACCAAGGATGATGGCCTTGTGAAACCACAGTCCCAGGTCATCAGCAATGAAAACAGCTCCAAGATGCTCTAAAAGCCTCTGCCACGTGTTACAACCTCCAAATGTTTTGTCTGCAATTAAAAATTTTTCCAGCCCCTGCTGTTTTCTCAGGCACCTGTGGGAAAGGTTATTGCTTCCTGTGTATAGGACCTGCCACTCTGATTTCTCACTCCTTCTCCTCATGGCTACAGCCTCTTCACTTCCAGGCCTACCGTACTGTACGGTCCAATAAAGAGCATTTGTCATTTTTAAAATCTGCTGCTTTTTGGCTTTTTTTTCCCTGCACTGATCTGGGTACTGATGTGTGCTGCGCCCCAGCTGCAGTGGGGACTCCCTGGGGGCTGTTCGTGACAAAGGATCCTTGCCTTGAGGGAACAAACCTCAGTTGTAGGACTCAGGCTTTGGCATGGCTCTGTGACAGGCTGGGGGGGGTGGAAGGAAGCGTGGGATGGATGGAGACGAGGCACACGGAGGGAAAGCAGCCTCAGGGCTGAGCCAAAACTGGATGGATCCCACCAAGGTGGTTAACTGCAAAGCTGCTCTTTCCGCCCCGTCACTGCAGGAGCAGGGAAGAGCAGGGGGGTGGGAAAAGGAAGCTGATTCCCAAAGGGATTCAGGAGTTAGCACACGTGGGGCACGGCCCAGCCCAGCCTCTAGTTAGCAATGCAAACAGGGAATTCTATGGCAGGGAGCCCGGCTCTGGCATCAGCACCGCGGGAAGGACACAGTGAGAACGGCATCAAACAGGGACTGGGATGCAGCAGCCAAACATCACCCTAACCACAGAGAGCAACCGGGAGGGCAGCACTACAGCTAGGAGGGGTGGACACAGGGCGAAGTGCCCGACACCTGCCCATGCAGTGTTTGCACAGCAAGGTTTGGCTAGCACACACAGATATCCCACTAAATATCCTGGCTGCTCCTCTGGAAGGGCTGTTTCAGGGCCTCCAGCTTCATTTTCAATGAACCTGAGGTCTTCCAAGGCACCCGGCCTCCCAGTTCCCATCCAGCGCCCCTGGGGAGGTTCCAAAGACCTGCCCGTATGGAGGGTTTCAGCCAGGCTCCCGCCCTGTTCCTGGGCTCCCTCCTGTGGTTCCATGGGCGTCCCCTGGCTCTTGCTCCCTGCGAGGCCATAGGATGAGGCGCGAATCCTGGCAGCAGCGATTGGGAAGCATGATGTGAAGGTGTGAGTTGGGAACCTGGCCCCAAGGGCAGGAGCTGGAGCATGAACCAAGGGCGAGGAAAGGGACCAGGGCAGGAGGGGAGCAGATGAGGCCTGCAGCCCCCTGGGGATGCTGGTTCCAGAAGGAGACTGGTTGGTGTCCACCAACCCACCCCTGATCTTCTGCAAACTCCAACTGTGGGTGCACCCAGGCAGGACCCCAGCGAGCAGAGAGGAGAGGGAGGCACCAGCCATGTCTGCAAGGCAAAAGCATCTCATGCACGGTGTGGCAGAGCGCCCACCGCAGGGAAACACTTCTGACCTCCTGAATCATCGGGACCCCGCACACCCGTCATGCTGCACAGAGGTGTGCAGGCACTGGACAATCCAGCACAGTGTCTCCAGCAGGTGGGGGCCCAGAGCAAGAGAAAGGCACGGCGCCGCCCTGCAGAACCTCGATGCTCTGCTGATGCTATGGTGGGGCTCACACCCACGAGTCTCCCCTCCAGTACGTGGGAAGGGGCAAGAAATGATGGCGTTGGAAAGCCGGGGCAGCCTGGTTGCACCAGAGGAGGTTTGGTGACTTAAGCAGTTTGCATCAGTTTTCAAACACCCGATCCTGTTTCTCAGAGTGTTTTAAGGAAATAAGAGTGAAGCCTGCAAAGCAGAGGCATTGCGAACAGGCAGGGCGTCCTGACTGGGCTGTTGTCCCTAACCTCCATTTTGTTGTGTGGCTTTTTTTCCTAACTTTATTATTGAAAACGTCAAAAATAAAGAGGTTTGATTTTGTTTTTTTACAGAATCGTACACAGTATGTTACTGTGGCATCAGCTGCGAACACGTGGGCCGCCACCACCACTGAACCCTCCATGAAACCTGGCTGTGAGCCGCACTGCCAAGCCCTGACCCACACCCGCAGTACCTGGGCATCTCTGCAGCCTCCGCCAGCGCGATGCCAGAGGCTGCTGTCGGGTCCTTCTCCTGTAGTCTGAGGGTGAGGATGGTAACGAGGCAATGAAAGCACTGGGGAGCCGTCAGTCTCTTTTCTCTTTCCCAGGAAGTGCTTTAAGAGTCCACCCTGGCAGCTCTTCCGTGAGAAAGCAGACAGCAGATGCAAAAAATCATCTTCTGATTTGCAGAGACCTGGAAAAATTACATATTCAAGTGAAACTTGACAAGTGATTTTAGCAACTTAAACAGATGAAATATTTTTTTTTAAAACCAACTTTCAATTTCAGTGTTTCCTACGGGAGTGATCCTGTCTCTGGAACGCTGAAACACCTCCCCTTAACATCTCCCAAATGCAACTTTGCAGATTTTGACTCAAAAGAGGAATTTTCGTAAAAGAAAATTGTTTTGTTTTAATTTACAAATGGTTTACACAGCCTGCAAATGAAAGAAGACACGTAATGGCTGCAGGGAAGGTAACGCAGGACGCAGCAAAACCAGCAGTGGAACAATATTCCCAGCTACCATCTGCGAGGCATGTTCGGTCTGAGCATTGCTATTTAAACCAGGCAGCAATATCCCGCTGCCCAGAGCGGCTGGAGACGGGAGCCTGGCAGCACGCGATGCCAAGCACCGCGGGACAGCAGCGGGGACCTCCGGGCTCCCTGCAGAGCAATACAGCACCGCACGGTAAATAAATGTGAGGCCCATAAAATTGGTGCCCTGCGACTGGACAGACTTTCCAGGACACGTGAATAATCCCTGCTTATCTTACCGGCTCCATGAGCAGCACGGTGCGGATCCAGTTTGTTTTAACAGGGAGAAATTAACCTTCGCACGCGTGCTACGGCTCTTTGCAAGGAAACGTGAACCAGGAGCAGCGCTCGGTGCGGGATGGAGCTGGGGGACGTGCCACATGCAGGCACAGAGCTGAAATAAGGGGATTTTCCAGCAGCACCACTTCCAGGGTTTGTTTTCCTTTATCAGGAGAAAAGACATCTCCTGGGGCCATAAGAAAGAACGAGATGCTACAACACTTCAGCGTTGAAAGACCTTGCTTTCCATGGGGAGGTCGGTGGAGATCACAGCCCCAGCAGCCCTACTCAGGGGTTAAAGACAGGCTCGGAAAGAATTACAACACAATTTGGCGCATTTAGATTTCTTCAGGTTTCTTCTGAGCACCAGTGTTGCACGCAGAATAGGATAAAGGAGGTACCGGCTAAACCCACCCAAGGTCAGAGGCTCTTTCAAGATGCCACAAGCACAGGGGGAAACGAGACCTCCCTGCTCTGTATAAAGCATCAGCAATAATGAAGGCAAAGTTATTCCAAAACCCTGGGCTGCATCAGTGCCTCTGTGCTAGCCCAGAAAACAATTATCTGGAGAAAGCAGGTCACACCTACACTTCAAAGTCATCTAGTAGTTACAGCTGACTGGCCTCCAGATACTGCTGGGAACAGGCTCAAAGGACTGCAACACCCATCACGGGGCAACACCTATGGGAAAGCTTCGGAGGAGTTCATCCTAATTCATCCCTTCGGGAAATGAGATTCACGGACACTCACCTCCCGCTCGGGAGGTCTCTCGGAGGTGCCCGTCCCTGCAGCATGGCGATGCTGAGACTCACGTGGTCCCCTGTGAAAAAAGCTCAGGGTGAGCAGCAGAACTTCATTAACTTGGGATGAAATAGTAAATTATGGTCAAAATGAGTAGGGTTTGAATTTAGGTTAGCAGCCCAAGTTTAACCCAAAGGCTTTAATTTAAGCAATTAACCTAAATTACAGCCTTCACTTTACTGATAATTAAACTGAGATTAGGTTGCACAGGTGAACCAACCCAAGTTAGCAAGACACGCTCTTGTTTTAAAAATATATGTATTTTTGCAAACAAAACACACAGGGGCACTTCTAAAAACATGAACCTTGTCTGAGAAAGGACACCCATCGTCAGATGAAGGCTTCTGAGGCAGATGCCGGAGAGGAACAGCAGTGCTGAGAGATGGAGAGGAGGTGATGGAAAGCTGTTGGAGGTATCCCATGTTCACTGGCTGGGTGCAAAGAAAATGGTTCAAATTTCTCATTAAAGGGCCTGGAGTTGCCTTTATTGCCCTGACAGGGTGAGAACTCACTTTCCTAATCTCAAAGGAGAGTGATTCCCTTGATATCAGCATGATGCCAGAACTCAGCCAAGACTTTGCTCTCAGGTTTACAACAGTGTAAAGGGATCTCCTGCCTCTTGATTTGGGACTTGCACCCGCTGCTGCTTGCCATGTCTGGTCAGCCTGGTAGGAAGAAATGAGGAGGGGAAGGAAAGAAAAAGGCTTCAGAGCCTGCTCAACCTCACAGCCGGCCTCTGCCACGTCAGAGGGGCTCTTACCTGGCGGGACCTGCTCAAACACAGCTCCTTTTGATTAGGAGGAGAAACTAAGAGCAGCTTGAGTGAGCACAAACATTATCCTCTGGTGGAGGAGGAGAAGTCCATAT
Organism: Psophia crepitans; assembly: GCA_013399095.1. Classification (NCBI taxonomy): domain Eukaryota; kingdom Metazoa; phylum Chordata; class Aves; order Gruiformes; family Psophiidae; genus Psophia; species Psophia crepitans. The sequence continues at coordinate 190,683 of VWZZ01002062.1, read as the reverse complement.
CAGAGCAAGCTATCTGCATCAGAGCAGCAAATTCATTACGTGCCTGGAGCTGCAGGGTGCATGGGAGACACTCCCCCAGGAGCTACCTGGAAACCCTGTGTTTCATCAACAGAGCAGGGTGGGGGCCCCCCTTGCCATCACCCCATACCCCAAACCTGTAGCTACAGCTCCTTGTGCTCACAGTTCTGCCTTTTGTAATTACCTCTCAAATTCCTTCCAGATGAGTGACAACCGCATCACCTCCACCCTAGTGCAAATGTGAAATGGAAAGAAATTAATTTCTTTTTACTTGGTTGGAGGAGCTTTATTATTACTATTATTAACAATGGACTCCAACGCAGTTGGCGTATTCTTTAGCCAAAAAAGACAAGTTTCATATGTAAAAGGAGCCTGAGGGGAAAAAGGAAAGTACTGACGCATCACGCTGTTAGTAACCGAGGGTGGGTTTCAGCCTGGCAGCTCTGCACACCCTGAGTCAGCCATCTGCTCTACCCATGTAGCGTTGGTGAAGGTGCAAAGGCATCTTCAGGGGACGCTTTGGCCACCTACCTTAGGATGGGAGAACGCGCCATTTGGTGGAGAGCTACACTGACCACACAAAAATACCAAAAAGCTTTTATATAGTCAAATTCCATGAGATGGGTAGCACCCCAGACAGCAGTTCCCAAAGCCATAGGGATTTACAAAGGCTGGCAGCTCGCATCTGCCCCTGAATATCTGCTGTCTGGGGCTTACACCTCACGTGAATCAAGCACGCTATGGTGGGGAAGTCAACCCCACGCACGCAAGTCATGACGTCTGTCATTTGGTGGGCAAAACCCGAAGGCTGATCCATAATCCGCGGCCTTTCAGATGCCGACCTTGGTTGCAATCCACTTACTTCCAGTTCCCGTGGGTGCAAATGTGCAGACAGGCAGACCCAGTGAGACAGTCCTGCTGGGCAAACATCCCAGGAATAAGCCCTTCCTTACAATAAAAGCTCAGTCTTACAATAGCAAAATAAACTAATATTTGCTATTTATTCCCACCCTTCATTTAAGAAACTCAATTGCAAAAGCAACGCATGGGGAAGAAAGTAGCTGGGGGGAACAAGGGGGACACGAAGTATTCCTGGGAGTCTCCTTAACCTGGCTACTGTGTGAGACGGGGGCAGACTGAAGCACAGCCCCCCCCCTCCATGGTGATTCCTCGATATCACGTTATTCCTGCACTGGAAAACAGCAGCCGCCCGCACTCGCAGACACCACAGGAGGAAGCTGTTTCGGGGGGGGACGCATTTGCAAGTTCACCCTCTTGTATAAATAAATCAGGTATGAATCATCTTTTCCTGAACAACCCAAAACACAATGAGGGCCAGAAACACTTGCTATCCCTCAAAATGAATTATTTTCCACGTTTTTCTATTTGACTTGTTACTCAAACCGCCTGCAACACTAAATGCAAAGCAAAGGGCTGCGCTGGTACCTGCGGCTGAGACAGGGAAGATCCAGGACGTCTTACTGTGTCCAGGTCTGGGCAGAGGGAATCCTGCAGAGCACTTTCTTAGTGGATCCAAGCAGGCAGGATCACACTTTCAAATGTGCAGTGCTGAAAGAGCTGATTAAATCGTTGGGAAACTACGTCGTGTTTATAAACTATGAGTTGGGAACAGCCCTGGAGCACCGGAGCACTCCATTTCCATAGAGCCAGTGGATTCAAAGCAGTTCCCATTCGCACAACCTTTCCTCTTTTTTTTTTTGGTGTGTTCTCTTTTTGTTTGTTTTTTCCCACCCTGCTAAGATCCCAAAATCCAAATTTTCAAAGCACAACTATTTGTGATAGAGCTCAATGGCAGCTGTCAAGATCCACACATGAACAAAAGACCTTGTCAACACATTTCATTTTCATTCCTGTTTGTTTGTTTTGGTGGTTTTTTTTTGTTTTTTTTTGTTTGTTTTTTTTTGACTCACAGCAGAATAGGTCTGCAGAAGCAGGATTTTTCAGAAGAGTTCAGCTCAGGGACCTGAGCCTACATAGGGATGGGAGCAAAACCATTTCTGGCACAGAGGGGACCATGCAGCACACATCACACTAACCCAGGATAAAGCAATTTACTGCAGCGCTTGCTGTAAAACGCTGCTCTGCCCGACACAGATCCCTTTCCTAAAACACAAGGGACTGTAACTTTTCAAAACCCTGCGGACGAACAGAAAAGGGGCGAAAGCAATCCCGAGGGATGAAGTTTTCAAATGAGAGAGGTGTTGAGTGACAGGCATTTTAAACGGTGTTTTTTTCCCTGTGCCCAAAGTGACTCACTGCACCTTTCAAGTGCTTTGATATGGCGAAGAGTTTGGCTGTCTACAAAGACGGCAGAAGGCGACAGTTATTCCCAAACAATACCACTGTTGCTCAGAACCTGGCTATATTATTTCAGAAGGGCGTGTGTGTGGAGTGAGTTCACTCTCCAGAATGCTGTTGGACATGCCAAGCCTAATTAATCAGAAAGATGATCCACCTCATCAAACCCATCCCAGTCTCATACATGCATAAAAGGGCTCTCCTGAGCCCGTGGAGAGCACAGGTTCATCTTTCTCCTTTCCCTCCTACTCCTTGCTCCAGGCCAGTACCTTTGCTCCTTTATTCTTGCTGTAGCATCCATCCCAATCCCAAAGCCAGTGATGTCTCGCCAGTCCACCGTGAGGATTCAGAGGGGAAGAAGTGGCTTCAGCGCTGCTTCGGCCATCGTCCCAAACACCTGCCGCACCAGCTTCAGTTCACGCTCTGTCACCCGGGTCGGAAGCTGCAACGCTGGCAGTGGGTTCGCTAGGGTTGGTGGTGGCTTTGGAAGCAAAAGCCTCTACAATGTTGGTGGATGCAAGAGGATCTCTGTGGCTGGCAGGGGTGGTAGCTTCTATGGATCTGCAGGTTTTGGTGGTGGCGCTGGTAGCGTGTATGGTGGTGGCTTTGGCATGCCAGCTAACCTTGGCTATGGATATGGTGCATTTGGTGGTGGCATGGGTGGCCCTGGATTCCCAGCTGGGGGCATCCACGAAGTCTCCATCAACCAGAACCTTCTGAAGCCTCTCAACCTGGAGATTGACCCCAGCATCCAAAGGATCCGAAAGGAGGAGAAGGAACAAATCAAAACCCTCAACAACAAATTTGCCTCATTCATTGACAAGGTGAGACATGAGCTTCCCTAAATATCTTGTCTTGATTTTTTTTGATGTGGACTCTTTTCTTAGCTGCTTTACAAGTACATAACCTGATCAAGAAGGAATAGCAGTGAGGAAGATGCCCAGTCTCCAGAAACCCCAGGGAATGGTACCTACGACATAGTGGTTGCTATGAATTAATCATCCAGTTTTGAGATCCTCTTCATGTGCTGCTTGACATCTTGTAGGCAGTGGAGAATGCAAGCTCTAGAAGACAATCCCATCTTTCTGGAGGCATTGGGCTCTCTCCACTGAGCATTATAGGAGATTCACAACAGTTTTTTAGATGGTTAAAGTGGGATGCAAGCAACCCATCTAAAATGACCAAGAAAGGAATCACATAAATTTGCATTAGGGAGAAGTAAGCTTCTCATCACTTGAATTTTCCCCAAAGGCATTTAAAGCTACCACTGAAACAGTACCAGCACGTCTGGACTGTTAGTTCAAAATACCAAAATTTGATTTGACACTGTCTGTCCACTTCATTTCCTTGTTAACTGTATTAGATGTAAGAGAGCGTCTGCTTGATTTCTGTTCTGGTTGAGCAGCTCCTCTTTGGTTTCAAGGAAAATGCTACACTATCATGGAGATTTTGTGGGGTGGAGGAGCGATACAGAAAGGAAGGAGAAATTCCACTTTACTACTGTTTCCTCAGTAAGAGTGGAAACCCTGTTGGACTCTTACCTGTTTTTTTTTTTGCACGCACTCTTCACACAAATTGCATGCAGCTTGTCTTGATTTAGCAAAGCAATGAAGGGGAAGCATGGTGTGAGAAATTCAGAAGTCATTCCAGAGTCTGTTTGCTGCGCAGGGTCCCTGCAGTCAAACAGCAAATTCCTTCTTCTATACCAGATGAGAATTTGGCTATGAAAACCAGCTGGAAAGAGTACTTCACCACCTCAGCCAGGACTGAGATCCCCCATTTGCAAGGAAAGCTCTCCAGAATCTCTATTCTTTCAAAACATCTTCAGGACATTTCTGCTTGCAGGTCCGATTCCTTGAGCAACAAAACAAAGTGCTGGAAACCAAGTGGAGCCTGCTTCAGGAGCAGGGGATGAAAACAGTTAGGAACAACTTGGAGCCACTTTTTGAGACTTACATCAACAACCTCAGGATGCAGCTGAACAGTTTGCTGAGTGACAAAGGAAGGCTGGAAGGAGAGCTCGTCAACACGCAGTACCTGGTTGAGGATTTCAAGAAGAAGTAAGTCTATTGAGCTAGCGGTCTACTTACCTAGGTAGGTGCAACCTTTCTTCACTCGACATCCTTAAGCCAGCTGGGGAATTCCGGAGTGTACGGGACACAGGAATTCCCGACAGTGAGGGCTGTGACATCTTCTCAAGATAAACGGTAATGAAGTAACAGATCCAAATACAAAAACATTTAGGGAATAATTTTGAATATGATCAAAGACTTATTAACTAAATTACCTACTGAGAAGAAAAAAAAAAATTACATGGTAGGTCTCAGAGTTTCAGGACAGCATGCTTAGTTTGCTGAAGACAGGCAGGAGTATGACTAATGGCCAGAAATAGGAAAAAAGGAATGGATTCTTTAAAATTTTTTTATGTACTTGTTTTAACTAGTTTACCCTAGGAACATGCTCATGATCTCTTATTCAGGTGCTCTGTAGGAAAAAAGAACAATGTATGCAAAATGCTCTTAAGGAAGTTCATTCCAGCAAACTAAAATCACCTCCGTCTGTTACTTGCCTAAACAAATGCTCCTTCTGCCTCCCTCCATTAGGTATGAAGATGAAATCAACAGACGTACAGTTGCAGAGAATGAATTTGTGACACTCAAGAAGGTGAGCGCAAATTACAGAATACCATCTCATGACTACTTGTAGAGCTCTAATCACCTATTCATTCACAAATCCATACATTCATATTCCAAAAGCTTTTTTTACGGTTTCTTCCCTGGACTGTTATTGCAGAGATATGCGCGTTCCTGACTTGCTAATATGAGTTTCAAACACATCACCCGTATCTCTTGTCCTCCAGGATGTAGATGCTGCCTATATGAACAAGGTGGAACTACAAGCCAACGTAGATGCGCTGATTGAAGAAATTAATTTCCTGAGAGCCCTCTACGAAGCAGTGAGTACAGCCACCTCCCGACACATTTCAGTTCTCAGTAAAGAGCTTCCCTCCCTCCTATCGTCTGAAAGCCTGTAATTTCTTCCCCCAGGAGATGCTAAATTCTTCATCTCTTTAGAGTTACACCAACTGTCTCTTTAGATAACAATCTGTAGCCTCTCCCAGGTCTGCATGCTCATCTGGAAGGATGAAAAAGCATCTCCCCAGTGAACTGGCTCACCTAATCCTCTGTGCACTTTGCAGGAGCTGTCTCAGATGCAGACACAGATCTCTGACACCTCTGTTGTTCTCACCATGGACAACAATCGAAACCTGGACCTGAACAGCATCATCGCAGAGGTCAAAGCGCAGTATGAGGACATTGCCAACAGAAGCCGGGCTGAAGCGGAGTCCTGGTACCAAACCAAGGTGAAGAAACTGGGGGTTTCTGTGCTGTTATCTTCATGTCTTGTCTTGAGCAGATAAAGACCAACTCTTCCAGGAAAACCTTCTCAAATATTGCATCTTGCAGAGCAGCACTCCACCTGCTAGTCTGGGCTCAAGGAGGGACCCACGCTTTCAGGCATGTGGGTTACTCCAAAACCAGTGGATTTTACCTTGACTGGTTGTTCCTCTCTCCGTGACAGTACGAAGAGCTGCAGGCTACGGCAGGCAGGCACGGGGACGACCTCCGTACCACCAAGCAGGAGATCTCTGAGCTCAACCGCCATGTCCAGCGGCTGCGGTCTGAAATCGACAGTGTGAAGAAACAGGTAAAAAGCAGCAAAAACTTTTAACCAATTTATTCCCGACGTGCAAGAGAGAGGAAGGAAAACATTAGGGGCGACCTAGGCGAGTTCTGCTCAGCTTGATCCTTTTTCCTCTCAAAAACTGCCACTGAAATGGTTAAGCTGATGGTGCTGGAATACAATCTTATGATTTCAGGGGAGATAAAGAACAGGTCTAGGTCTCGTACGGGGAATTTGACTGGGGTTTTCTCTTCTGTAGTGCGCAAATCTGAAAGCAGCCATAGCAGATGCTGAGGAACGTGGGGAGCTGGCCCTGAAAGATGCCAAAGCCAAACTGGCTGAGCTGGAAGATGCTCTGCAACAGGCCAAGGCAGACTTGGCCCGGCAGCTCCGTGAGTACCAGGAGCTCATGAACGTCAAGCTGGCCCTGGACATCGAGATCGCGACCTACAGGAAGCTGCTGGAGGGAGAGGAGTGCAGGTGGGTGGGAAACACAATCCTCATCTTGATGTTGGAAGAGCAAAGCAATGCGAGCACTGGAGATGCTCAGCGTTTCTGAAACGCTAAACAGAGCATTAGAGGGTAGGGAAGGAGGAAGATTGTCCCAGCTAATAGAAAGAGCATTGCAGGAAGCATCCCTGAATTACGCCAAGTTTTGATTCTTCCCCCGCAAAGATCTCTAGGAAACGTACCCTATTCTTTCCCACCACTCCCAACAGATGACTTGTCCTCTTACCTTGCTGTGTTCTGTCCCCTAACAGGCTGGCTGGAGATGGCGTCCCAGTGAATATCTGTAAGTCCCTAAAATACATGCAATGATCTTATTTAAGCATTAGCGTGTCTCTGCACCCAGAAGCCAATGCCCAGAGAAACTGAAAACTTTTCCTTCTCCTTCTTGCAGCTGTGACCAGAACCACTGTGGGAACGGGATATGGAGGAGGAAGCAACCTCAGCATGGGAGGGGGAATCTGCAATATGGGGAACAGCTTCAGCTGTGGAAGCGGTCCCGGAGTTAGCAGCACCACCCTCGGAGGCAGCAGCAGCTCCAGCGTGAAGTTCGTCTCAACCTCCTCCACCAGAAGAAGTTACAGAAGCTAGAAGTTTCCTTTCAGATGCCTTCACTCGCCAGAAAACACCTTAACACTGGTCCTTTACTAAAGCATAGTTGGGGTCAACAGAATGAGGGCCACCTAAACCCTATGTCTTGTCACGCAGGCGCCTCACTGTAGGAACTCTCTCTCAGCTGTGTTGTCTAGCACGTGTCCTGTAGGGCTCTGCTATTGGATGTCAGTCCAACTGTTTTAAATTTGCAACTTGCTTGACACTGCTCAGCATTTTTTGGTCAGATTTTGTATATAAAACGTGTCCCATGACTGTTTGTCTCTCTTCGCTTTCTGGTGTTTGTCTAATAAAAATGCATATGTAATTTATTCTATTGTGTGGAGCTTTTAATTAAAGACATGGGACAGCAAATGCAAATGCAGATAACAAGCACTTTTCCTAGGGCCCCGCCCAGTTAAAGGTGCAGATTTTTGCTCCTCTTTCACATTCCCTGAATCTCTCCATTAGCAGCTGAAGCACCCAGGCACAGCGAAGCACTGAAGGGAGGTTTGCCGCTGATTTCAATGTCCCCCCCCCACCGTGCAAGTAAAACCCCTGGAAGCCAAACACAGGGCATGCCAAGGCAGGAGTCGGGCACAAGGGAAAAGGTCTAAGATTCATTTACTGTGCAGCTTCCAGCCAGTACAACATCCAACAGCCTGGCTCCCGGGGGGTACAAAGGGCAGTGCCAAGTGTGTGATGTACCTGCATAAACTTATAACAATAGGGAACTAATTACCAGGGGAGTCAGAGCAACCACCCAACTTGTTCAGGTCTATCAGTCCATCTCAAAACCCCATTTACTGTGAGCTGTCTCACCAAAGTGTAGATGCCAGCAGTGCAAATAGGAACAGCTTGAAAGCACTCCCTTTCTGTTCAGGGCACTGGCCACACTGTTTCAGGTGTTTATCTTCAGTCTTGATGCTCATTATGTTCCCTTTTCTTTTACTATAAGCAGGTGGAGGATCTCGTCCATACACATTCACGTACTACGTTGAATTAGATGTCACTCCAATAGCTGTAAAAAATATCCAAGAATGGGATACCTGTTGGAAAGTGAAAGTCTCCAAGATCCAATGCTGGTCAGGAATTGGAACAGGCTCCCCAGAGAGGTGGTGGAGTCACCATCCCTGGAGGTGTTCAAAAAGCGTGTAGATGTGTCACTTCGGGGCACGCTTTAGTAGATATGGTGGTGCTGAGTCAACGGTTGGACTTGATGATCCTAGAGATCTTTTCCAATCTTAAAGATTCTGTGATTCCTTCACATTCCTGGAATACATTGGAGATGAGATCTTGTTTTGCAAAAGTAGAGAAAATCCATAGGAGATGTAGGAATTTTAGATGTTGTTCTGACTAATCAGAGGAAATTAATTGAGAAGTAAAAGCAGTTCATCATCTGGCTGAAAGCTACAAAGTGACAGATTTCTTTGATGGAAGGTGGGCTGAACAAAAAGATGTGATCAGAAAAAGTCCTTACGCTCACTCCATGTAGTTCAGTAAGTTCAAGGAACGGGTAGAGAAGCACTCTTGGGAAGATACTCGAAGAGGTGGGCCAACAGAGGGGAACTGGCAGTCCCTGAATGACAGGCTGTATTATGATTTTCCTTTGAGACCAGCAGTTTCCTAAAATTTTCCAGGATGCTCTGAACTCTGCCTGTTCCTCTCTGTATCCCTCAGGAAAGCACCTTCCCAAAGACCTGCAGGCTTGGTTATGGGTCTGCTGCAGCTCTCCACCTCTCCCTGCTGAATACTCACAGTGGCTTCCTGGGGAGGAGCAATACTCTCATCCCAAACAGCAGCCTGGGCAAGGTTAAGTAATGGTCTTCCTCACTGCCGCCCAAACACACTCTGTAACCAAAGAGGATGTAAAGTATATAGCCAACGGGCACATCAGACGGATGCAATCCATTGCATCAACACCTCGGTCATAACACAGAGATTATGAAGCTCTTCATCTAGCATGGGAAAGGCTGGGGCCAGAATATTAGTTCTCCAAAGGCATTCTTTTTTAAAGCAAGATACAAAAAAACCCACCCTGGCAAAGGTTAGCATTTCTGGGTACATGACCGACATACAGCTATCCTTGTTCCAGAGCAAGGCTCTGGTCACCGCGTACATAACCTTCTGCATCCAGTCCTGATGGACAAGTTAAACAGACGTAGGTATGACCTGGGGCTTATATTTCACTGGGAGAGGACAGCCCTTGTTAATTCTAGCGCTGCCCAGATTAAAACCTTAGTCATAATGAAATGAATGGTGCTTGCACTCCACTCAGGGGCTTGAATTTGCAACGCGCGGAGGGAACTGATTACTAATTGCCACCCATAACGTTTTTATAGAGTTCTTTAGGACGGACAGTTGGCAGCTTAGTCACAGAAGCTCTTCTCTCAAAAACTGAGGCTTGTTGTAACACACCGTACCTGAAACACTCCCAGAACGGTTACTTTAGCTTTGTTCCAGGGTGTGTAATGGGAATGTTAGAAGAATAGAGAGGAAAACGGAAACAAAAAGTATGGCTGAAAGGCAGAAAGAGATGACGGGCATCTGCAAATTACCCTCCAGGGCCCTTCTGGTCAAACTCAGTTGCCTGTGCAGCCTCTGTGTGTGAAACGGCAAGCACAAGTGCACAGTTGAAAGATGCATCTGTGACCACCTGCTCCATCCCCTGGCGCCTGCACGAGTCTTTTTAATGGCTGGGGAAAGCCAGGACCTCCCAGCAATGCTCTGCAGCTGGCTGCTACCTCCTCTGATGAGCAGGCGTTCCGCTTGGGCACAGCAGCCACAAGAGAGACATACCTTGGCAAACCCAAAGGGCTGCAGGGTCCAAGGGAAGAATGAGCATCCAGACAAGACCTTGGGAGTGACTTTCAGGCATCTTGCCTGTGCTGGGATAAGCGCTCATTGCACAGTGCGCAGGGCGAGTCAAGACAGCATGTGTCCTTCACCAGGGGAATGCACTATGTTGGATGTGGTACTCAGGGACATGGTTTAGTGGGTAATAGGTGGTGGGGGGACGGTTGGACTAGATGATCCTTGAGGTCTCCTTAATGATTCTATGATTCTATGTGACTTTTCTTGGTTGCTATGCAGAATAACAGTAGAGGGAGTTGTCTGTGAACAATGTCAGATCCCAAGCACCGAATTTCCTTGTGAGTAAGAGATGTTGGAGGGGAAAGGCAACAGATGTGGGGAGGGGAGCCTGGGAACAGGTTTCATACCGCGTAGATACAAGGTCATACCATGAGTCAGGAAACAGCCCAAAAATCTGTGAAGGTGAAGCCCTGAGAAATTGCCAAGTCAGGTTTTGTGTCGTCACAGCCAACGGTCACTCCTTCCCGAGTCATATTCTGGTATTTCATCGTTTGTCAGTCTGAATCAGGATGAAACGTGGACACTTTTCACAGAAAGAAAAGGTCTGAAAATACCATTCATAAAATTACCTACCATGTCCTTCCCACTGCCCAGCTGCGTTTTGACAGTTGATGGTCCGAAACTTCCCCTAATACCTGATCATCATCCTGGCCTTCCCTCCATCTCCTCTTTCTCACTCCTGTATCAGTTCTGGTTTAAATGACTCTTGCTTGAGCATAAGAACAAAAGCCCAGAATTTCCAACAAGTCGGGGCCTGAGGTGCTGATGCCCCACTGGGGTTTACTCAAAACCACAGCAGCAGGAACACACAGACCCGCAATAACAGATTTCTCAGTCCTCAGACCACTGCACCATGAAATAAGGTGCATTTACGCAACAGAGAGATTGATTCATCCATGAAATAGAGATGAGCAGGCACTTGCCCAACATGGGGAACCATCTACTGCAGAGGTGAAAGGAGGGAGTGGGAAAGGAATGGCTGTGAACAAGAGTTGAGCAGGCAGTATTTAGTGTTTTCTCAGATATTTCGACAGCCAGATCATGACTGTCACAAAAAAATGCAACTCCTGCACTTTGTGAGTGTTTCATAGGTGCTTGTGCTCACGGCAAACTCGCTGTCTGCTTTGCTCCTGGGTGTGCCGAGCTCGGTTAATCAGTAAGATGAGCACCACGCCAGACCCGTCCCCAGTTAGGAAGGGTATAAAAGGGCCAGTCCCAGCCTGGGGGAGCACAGCTTCATCTTCCTGCCTTCACCCACTTCCTTGCTGCTTTATTCTTTCCACTGCTCTCTGCTCACATCAGCTGCCATGTCTCGCCAGTGCGCTGCAAGGAACCAGAGCAAAACTGGCTTCAGTGCTGCTTCTGCCTTCATCCCAAATGCCAGCAGCATCAGCTTCTGCTCACGTTCTGCATCCCAAGGTGGAAGCTGCGGTACTGCTGCTGGGTATGGAAGATTTGGTGGAGGTTTTGGAAGCAGGAGCCTCTACAGTCTTGGTGGATGCAAGAGAATCTCCGCAGCTGGAAGGGGTGGTGGCTTCTACGGACCTGCAGGTTTTGGTGCTGCCACTGGGATCTCCTGCGGTTTTGGTGGTGCTTTCGGGTTTGGCGGTGGCATGGGTGGCCCTGGATTCCCTGTTGTCCCTGCTGGGGGCATCCATGAAGTCTCAGTCAACAAGAGCCTTCTGAAACCTCTCAATCTGGAGATTGACCCCAACATGCAGAGCATCCGTAAGGATGAGAAGGATCAGATTCAAACCCTCAACAACAAATTTGCCTCCTTCATTGACAAGGTGAGACATAAGATATCTTGGTTATGCTGTGTTGATTCTTCAATGGGGAAGCACAAACAAGGGCAAGTTATATCTTTATCAGCAATTTTGCTGCTCTTGAACTGCGATTTCTAACATCAGCAGCTTGGGAATAAAACCTGAGGGGTTCTGGGTTTGAGACCATCCATCCCTCGCGTTAATGCCGAGATGAAATCAGGCAACAGGGTAAAACAATGATACAGGATGTTAGGAAGTAGAGTTTGCAAGGAGAGCAGGAATGTTAACGTCAGATGTGCAATGCTTGCTTGTATAAAATGTCAGCTCTTCCCCAAGGGCTGAGAGCTCCCACTTTTCAGCAGCGAATCCTTGCAGGATTGTACCCTACCTCTCTAAGGAAAACCATCCTAAAATCACTGTTTCTGAAATGCCTCCTTTCTCCGTCCAGGTCCGATTCCTTGAACAACAAAACAAAGTCCTGGAGACTAAGTGGGCCCTTCTGCAAGAACAGGGGAACAAAACAGTCAGAAACAACATTGAGCCCCTCTTTGACACCTACATCAACAACCTCAGGAGGCAGCTGAACAGCTTGCTAACAGACAAGGAGAACTTGGGAACGGAGCTCAACAAGGTGCAAAGCCTTGCTGAGGACTTCAAGAACAAGTAAGTCTACCCAAGTCTGTCTGGAGAGCAGGGTGGGCTGCGAGAGATGCCAGCTCTATGTGGCACCTGTGCAGTCAAACAAGGAAAGAAGGCCTTTTTGCTGATAGCTTCTTTTGAGTAAGGCCCAGATTAAGTTTAATATGAGACATATTCAGCCTCGGTTCCCCGTGCCTGAAAGTCACAGTCAGAAAGTTACAGGTACAAAACTGTACATACAAAAAAAAATCAACTCCAAAAAACCCCAGCAAGGTCCTGAAAATATGGTATATAACAATAACTTTTCTACAAGTCTAGACCAACTCTCAATTTCCATGCTACAGATATGAAGAGGAGATCAACAAGCACACAGCTGTCGAGAACGAATTTGTGATCCTGAAGAAGGTGGGTGCACGCACGCTGTGCCCCCCAGCCTGTGTGAGCATAGCAACACACACGTTCTCCAGCTTCTCTGAAAACCGCTTCATTTTTGTGATGTATTTAATCTTCTAGGAGGTGGACGCTGCCTACATGAACAAGACAGAGCTGCAAGCCAGGCTGGACTCCCTCATGGAGGAGATAGATTTCCTCAGAGCCCTTTATGAAGCCGTAAGCACCAGCATTTAAATTCTTCTCCCCGTTTCCAATGTCCTCACCTTCCTTTCCCACTTCAGAGGCTCAGAACTAATTTTTTTCCACTCTGTTGCATTAAATAACTAAATGCTTTTTCCATTTCACCTGCTGTCTTAACCCTGCCTGAAAGTGTCCTGGAAAAATCACTTTGTACACCCAAGTACACTCTCTAACTTGGGGGGTTTCCTCCCTCCGAGCCACATTGGTGTCTCACACCTGCAACTCACCACAATACCATCCTGCTTTTGCAGGAGCTGTCTCAGATGCAGACGCAGGTCTCTGACACCTCTGTCATCCTGACCATGGACAACAACCGCAGCCTGGACATGGACAGCATCATCGCTGAGGTCAAAGCGCAGTACGAGGACATCGCCAACCGCAGCCGGGCAGAGGCCGAGTCCTGGTACCAGTCCAGGGTGAGTGTCTAGGAGGGCTTCTGCAATGGGAACACCACATTCCCTGCCCCAAATTCTCAAACCGGGCAGGTGGGTCCCACTGTGATTTTTATAACACTGGATGTCTTCAGATTTAATAATCCTATAAAGTCTGGACGTGCTAATTGGAGATTGAGAACATAGGCATACTTCTGGGCGCAAACACCCACATGCCCACATTCTGCTTGGCTCTAAAACCGATGTATTTTACCTTGACTGGTTGTTTCTCTCTCTGTGACAGTACGAAGAGCTGCAGGCTACGGCAGGCAGGCACGGGGACGACCTCCGTACCACCAAGCAGGAGATCTCTGAGCTCAACCGCCATGTCCAGCGGCTGCGGTCTGAAATCGACAGTGTGAAGAAACAGGTAAAAAGCAGCATAAATGCCTAAGGCTTAACTCTTGCTGTGGTCTAACCTCTTGGTTGTTCAGTGAACTCCAAGGAATAAAATTAAGTGCATCCTTCAGTTCTGCTGGATCAGGGATGAATATGACAACACTTATCTCAGTGCAGTCACATCACTAAGAGTAACTGAATGCAATAATAGGAAACCTAAGGAGCTACATTAAATACAGGCTGTGACTTGGCTCAGAACATGGATCAACTCAAGGATCGCTCAGATCCCACCTATAGATGTTCTGCATCTAGACCAGGCATCATGACGATCTCAGGGTACAAAGAACTCGTCTATGCTCTAGATAAGCAATGCAACTGCTATTTTTCCTCCACAGTGCGCCAGCTTGCAGACAGCCATTGCGGATGCTGAGCAGCGCGGAGAGATGGCTCTCAAGGATGCCAGGGCCAAACTGGTCGAGCTGGAAGATGCTCTGCAGAAAGCAAAGACAGACCTGGCCCGGCAGCTCCGCGAGTACCAGGAGCTCATGAACGTCAAGCTGGCCCTGGACATTGAGATCGCGACCTACAGGAAGCTGCTGGAGGGAGAGGAGTGCAGGTGGGTGCAGTTTTACATTCCAATTTCCAGAGGTGCAATGGAGTTGCAGACCCTTGTCAGGTTTAGACTTCCCGCATTCAGAAGACCTGAAACCTATTTAAAAATGAGCAATTGCCCACAAAGACGAGCTGTGTGGGAGGTTGTTTGTCTTTTGCACAAACTTTCCAACTTCCACCAAAAGCATTCCTGCCTTTTCAACCAGCTCCTGTCATTGGCTCCCTTTGAATTCTTACTCGCTGGTTTTGCTCCCTAACAGGCTCTCTGGAGAAGGTGCCGGCGCAGTGAATATCTGTAAGTAACTTTTAAAAATTTTTAAAATTTTGCATTTCTAAAAATGCAACTTTTACATTTGTCTCCCTGCCGCTCAGAGCCCACTGTCTGTGGATGCCTCTAAAGAGGGTGTCTTCCTCTTGCAGCTGTGACCAGAACCACTGTAGGAACGGGATATGGAAGTGGAAACTGTCTCAGCTTTGGAGGCAGCGGTGGTGTTGGAGGTGGGCTTTGTGCTGGAGGAATGGGCTTCAGCTCTGGAAGCGGACAAGGCACAGCCGGGTCATGCGTGGCTGGTGGAAACAGTTCCAGCATGAAGTACATCTCCACCACCTCTTCAACCAAGAGATGCTACTGAAGTCAGACATCAGCACTGTTAGCCTGCACGTGCCAAGTTTCCTCTCGTATTGTGTGCAATCCTTACCCTGTGACTTGCAAAAGGTTTGGAAGTTAAAGCTAGCTGTCCTTATTTATATAAAACATGCCATGCTCCTGTTTGTGCTTTAACTCTGTGAAATCCTACTGGAAATGAAATCATTTCCCAGCGTTTGTCTAATAAACGGCATGTGGAATTAATTCCGTCGCATCTTCCTTTTGATTCCAATTATTTTATAGGACCTGGGGAAAAAGAGTGGCTGACATAGCAGAGTAGAGCTGAAGGTAACCCAAAGTCATACAGGAGTTGAGACCTTTCCTTCCTCTGCACTCACTGCAACAACATGGACACATCTTACATCCAACAGGAATAGAGCAGTTGGGACTTTCCATTCCCACTTGTGTGAGCAAAGTTTTTTTAGCATCAGTGTCTGCCAAAGGAAGGGAAAACAGCTACTCTTCCTAGTAAGCACTAGAGAAAACATCCTCCTATCTTATTTCCACATTACAGCACCTCAGCATTTTCATGCCACCTTAATTGTCTCTTGCAAGTGTAATCTTTCCAGTTTTTATGCGATGAGTCATGTAGGGATATAAATCTAGTTTTTCCCAAGAAAGCAAGTATTTCGGCTCACGCTGTTCCGTACATGCACTAGCTGCAGGGGCTAATAAAATGCCGTCATTGCCATCACCATAATTAGAAATGGAAAAGACCCATTAAAATCCCAAACTCACTCTCTTTGGGAAGAATCATGTCCTCAGACGTAGGCTGTGAGATAGATAAAGACCCTGAGGGTAAGGAAGGTTTAGTTCCCCTTCTCTGATCTCTTGAACAGCAGAAACAAGAGACAAACTACAAAAGCACCAAAGTCCATATTAAAAAAAAAATAAAAATTAAATACTGTGTTGAGATTACCCCAGCAGATTGTGCCGGTTCAGTCCTGACACAACCCTGCTGAGTGACTAAAGCACTAGAGGTAAACACGACGCCCATTAAGTGCATGCTGACTCTTAGCCTAAAGAAAAGGCGATATAATAAATCCCGGCTTTTCATTAATTCTCTAGATCTAAGCACAGTAACGCACTACTGGAAAGGAAATGGCTTGTCCTCTTCCACACCTGCATCTCTGGACCGTATTTGCACTGACGCCAGCAGAAGTGGTATTTGGCTTAAACGCTGTCCAGCACTAAACAGGCACCCGATGACCTGGACTTTTACAAGTCAGGCTGTTGTCTCTCTGGGGGACTGCGTACTTCTAGCGATCTCATCCTGCAGCATTTTGGCTGAGCAAAGCATCCAGCCAACAGAAGGGCACAGATCCCCCCCAAAGGATCACCTTTACCACGAGTACCACCTGCAAAGACGAGCGTAGATGAAGACATCTAACTTCTTGCCTACATCAGGACAGGTCGCTCCTACCCCAAGACAGCGGGCAGCTGGGGAGCAAAGCACGTCAAATTGGCATCTTCAACATCTCTAGGTTCCCTCTTCTCACAACTTCGGTCCCATTAGCTTTAAACTAAACGGACACTGACACCATTACCCAAGTTAAAAGCAAGCCCAAAGGGAACTTATGGACAATTTTATTTTTTTTTTTTCCCCCCCACCGCTAATCCTTGCTCTGAAAAATACAGGTTAGTAAATTTGGTTAGCTTTATGAGCCTGAAGGTTGCCAGCCCGTTGCATTAGCGAGTCTGGTGATTAACGGGTTGGGAAAGGTGGCCACGTGCCAGCATACCAAACCGATTAGCTCAGTCAGCTGAGCTGCAGTCCTCTGTGGACAAGCCCAGCTCTCCAAGAGGATAAAAGGCAGGGGGGGACACCTGATCCAAACTCCTAAAGATTTCTACTCACCTGCCATCTCACCTCATTGTCCTCTGCTCTCACCACCGAAGAACGATTGCACGGAAGTCAGTTGGCATTAGGTTACTTTCAGAGAGCAGTTTCAGCACTGCTTCTGCCACAATGCCTGTTCACCGAAGCAGCTTCAGCTCCATGTCCATGTCCCGCAGCAGTGGTGGAGGCATGGGACGGATCAACGGTGGTTTTGGCAGCAGGAGCCTTCACAATCTAGGGGCAAGCAAGAGGATTTCCATGAGCGGAGGGTATTATTCTACTAGATCAGGATACAGTCATGGGTCAGGTCATGGTGGGTTGGCATATAGCGTTGGTGGAGCTGGGTTTGGAGGAGGATGTGGCCCTGGAGGTATTCAGGAGGTCATGGTCAACCAACACCTCTTGGTACCTCTAAACTTGGAGATTGATCCCAACATGCAGAGAGTGCGGCAGGAGGAGAAGGACCAGATCAAATCCCTCAACAACAAATTCGCCTCCTTCATTGATAAGGTAAGACTTATGTTCCACTTCATCCAGCCTGGCATGTTTGTCATTGCCTGTAGAGTAGGATCAGGATTTCTCTCAACACTATAAATTTACTTCTAAATCTTTCATGCACAGAGTTAAGGATTTTGTTCAGCTTGTTACCTCCATATCCGGACTGTTGATGCAGGTCATTTTGTCAGAGCTCTATTGACAGTCTGGATGTGGTGAAAATTATTTTTCCAGGTTTCTTTGCAGTTGAATCTTTTGATGATATACCCCTCTAAAGCCCACTTTAAACTACGTAAGACAAAACAAAAATAAGCCCTCACATTAAAGCTCCTATCTCACGAAAAGCGAGGCAGGTTTTGAGTTGATCATCCCAAAGGATTTAAATTGTTCTGATGGGTTTCAGGTGCGGTTCCTGGAGCAACAAAATAAAGTACTGGAGACCAAATGGAGCCTCTTGAAAGACCAAAAAGTTGTGAAAAATAATCTGGAACCTATGTTTGAAGCATACATCAGCAATATGAGGAGACAGCTCGAGGATCTAGGAGGGGATCGGCTGCGGCTCAGCTCAGAGCTGAAGGCTATGCAGGATGCTGTTGAAGACTTCAAGATCAGGTAAGCAATACACAGAGAAAGAAACTTGTCCATTTTTTTCTCCACTCTATCTTCTTCTTGAATTAGTTAAAAGACCCAAGGCAACCCCAAAACCGTGGGACCTCAGAAAGGACTGAAGTGACTTGGTTCCCCCCACTTCAGCTGCTATATGAATGTCAGCAGCAGCACTCTGCCCCTTGCAAGATATATGCTGGGGTTTTTTTCACGGGGCAAGTGAACTTTGTAAGTTTTGCTGAAGGTCATCCATCCAAGGGAGTTTGGGAGTAGCCAGCAGGAGCAGGGAGGTGATTGTCCCCCTGTACTCAGCCCTGGTGAGGCCGCACCTCGAGCACTGTGTCCAGTTTTGGGCCCCTCACCACAAGAAAGACATCAAAGCCCTGGAGCGTGTCCAGAGAAGGGCAAC
>VWZZ01002062.1:128650-172107 GCA_013399095.1 Psophia crepitans | reverse complement strand
AGGGACGTGGTTTAGAGAGTAACAGGTGGTGGGGGGATGGTTGGACTAGATGATCCTTGAGGTCACTTCCAACCTTAATGATTCTATTCTATTCTATTCTCAAAAGCTCAGTCTGCCCAGAGATTAAGTGTTCCAAATGGTTTCAGCTCCCATGCAGTCATTTTAATACAGACCAGGATAAAAACTGAATCTTAAGAAGACTACTGAGCACTCTGAACACTCATGTTTCTTACTGATGTGGGTTCCTTTCAAGGAGAGAAAAACTGTCTGAGAAAGATCAAATTTCAATGTGTGTTTAAGCAGTTTTATTTGTTTTTCTTTCTTTTTTTTTTTTTCCAATTGCCCCCCAATATCAATGTATTGGATAGTTTAGCATTTCTGAAAGTCAGGAGTTAGCTTCCACCCCATGGAAAGTCACTGAAATCTTGGGTGAGGGTTTCAGCTCAGGCCACTGCCTCTTTAGGCTGTCAGGAGGAGGAGTTCCCTCTCATCTGCTCTTTGTACTTTGGAAAAACATCTGCCAAGCCTTAGTGTCTGCTACCGTGCCCATGAGGGATACTCTGCTTAATGGATGTGAATAAGTAAGGAGCTTAAATTGTCAATCCAGAACCAGAAAAACGAGAGATGAGAGCTAGGTGCAATTCAAATCCAGGACACGTGCATTCTGCCAAAACCCCTCTGCTCTCCCGTTCTTGGGAGATCATGTGTCTGGCACTTTCTGCCACCTTTACCAACAGTGCCTCTAGCCCAAAAGTAGCATTGGAACAGAAATGACTGCCTTGGGGAACAGAAATCATTGTTCACTGTCTACTTCGAGACTTCTTTTTTTATGGTTCTCTGCCTTCAGAAAAGAAACATTTAACAGAAAAAAATTCCGTCCTGTGTCAGTTTGGCCATGTAAGACCTCAGGGTCTTACAAATCAGTCGTCAGATTTCCTCAATTCTTTTTAGGATGGGACAAAAGACGTTCCAGAGATAAAATATCTTTCTCCATCACCTACAGAAGAAACCCCAAAGGGAACCAAACTAGCCAAATTCCAGGTAGTTGACTTGAGGTAAATCCCAGCTGTAAGCATAACACTGCTAGTGATTAACTGGGTCAGAGAGCGTCCTCCTCCTGTTCTTGTTGCAGGCCCGTGGTGAAAGCGATTTCAAATTTTGAAGCAATGTCTAACATTAGCACAGTCTGGAGCAGCAAAGCTGTAACAGCTGAGAAAAGACTCTTGGACGCACGACGACATCAGACAAGAAATCCTTCGACAACCAAAGGCCACAGTGTGGAAGAGGTTCAGACTTTAATACTCTGTCTGCATCTGACAAAGCTGCAAACATTTCTGCAGGCTCCAGATCAGGGAATTGTTGGGCAAAATGTCAATGACATCATACACGTTGCTGGGCAGGGACCACCACCTCGCATTGTGGCAATGCCTACACCTGCCAACAGGATGTCACTGCCTCTGTCCCCACTTCCTAGGAATTTGTTCTGCTTACCTTTCTTTGTTTTAAACTTCGTGGATCCCAAAGATTTCTTCCTAATGCTTTGCTCTTCCGAGTCAAATACTAATCCATACAGCAATTAGAAATTAATTAGACAGATGCCAAATTAGTTTTCCTCTTCTACGTGGCTAAGAGCTTAAAGACCCACAAATCTATATACAGGCTAGGACTTTGCTTAATCGAAATTATTTTAAGGGTTGGATATTCCAATATGTAGAAATCTTCCCTCATGAAAGGGTCATGAAAGGCTAATGTTTTATTAGCTGTATGGACTCCTTCCTTTGAACTCTTGTCTTTCATCTCCCCCATTTAATCATTTCATTTGAGCTGGGCATCGGTCCATGGCTACTGCTGGTTTTTATCCTTTCCCAAGAGTGGGATGGCACGCTGCTGCTGATCCAGACCTTGGCTCTCCTTGCCCAGGTCATCATCATCCCTCCTCCCTGGTCATCCCCAGCCCTCCCAAAGCCACCACGGGAGCCGGCGTCTGAGATCCCGGCTCTTCTGACTAAGACAGGCGTGGTGGAGATGAGCTCAGCTACAGCTCCACCCAGCCCTCCCGGCCTGAGAAAATTTAGAGAGTACAAGCCTCCCAATCACAGCAAAAACT
The DNA here is from genome assembly GCA_013399095.1 of Psophia crepitans. Classification (NCBI taxonomy): domain Eukaryota; kingdom Metazoa; phylum Chordata; class Aves; order Gruiformes; family Psophiidae; genus Psophia; species Psophia crepitans. Next base: position 170,000 of record VWZZ01002062.1, on the reverse strand, counting down.
TCTAGGAGGATAAAACGTGCCTTTAATGAAAGCCTGCAGCTTTTCTAGATGGCCTCCTCCCATCACCTAGCCCAAGGGTGCTGTCTTTCTATCATAAGTGGTGATATATCTATCTATCTAATAATGCTACCTATAATATATGCACTGACATAGCAAGGACATAGTATTGTTGGGTAACTATTTTTGTTGTTTCCTCCAAAGACCTACAGTTCGGTGGTAAACGCCCCTGGGAACAGACTCTTTAGTCTCTCCACAAGCACCCTACAATGAATGCGTGGAGGAGGGATTTCCATATGTCCACGGTGGACGGGGTGGGTTGCAGTATGGAAGCTGTAAAGGGATGCTCATCTCCTCTTCCCAACAGGTACGAAGAGGAGATCAACAAGCGCACGACTGCAGAGAACGACTTTGTTTTGCTCAAGAAGGTGAGGCGCCAACAACAAAGAAGGGACACACTTTTTAAAAGCAAAATGCATTTAAATGCAAATAACCCTTTTTATCCGGCAGTGCCAAGCTTAGCAAACATGTAGTCATCCCTCCTTGAAGGAGAAACACCCAGTTGTGCCAGTGTGTCAGTCCTTGGCAATAGCTCTTCTTGTTTCAGGCCCCTCATCCAAAATCCAGGTGAATCCTGGTCCCCCAGGTACCAGATCAGGTCTAGGTCATCCATACCTTGTAGTCACTCCACCAGATGCTCTGGCACTTCTGCAGCCTTTCTGGATTCGTTCCCATCCTCCACAGCTCCCATAGTCCCAAGTGCAGGAGACATAACGAGAAACTTCCACTATTTCAAGCACCGTCCAAAATATCTGTCTGTGCACTGGCAAAAAAATGGGAAAGTCAGAAGCCACTCTGAGATGTCAAAAATTGCTTATATCCATGGACATCATCCCTCCCTCCCCAACATAAAAGGTGGAGGGAGGAAACCAGTTCACTCTTGGCTCTTTTTAAAGGCACAGAAGTCAAGAAGGTCTTCAGTTCTGACTTGTTGCCAAAGATTTGTATTAAATGACAACTGGCCTTTGTACAAGGATGCAGATGGGCACAGTTTGGTTCACTACTTCTATTGTCACGGTTCCAGGATGCAGATGTTGCCTATGTGAACAAGGTGGACCTGGGGACCAAGGTGGATGCACTGACAGATGAGATTAACTTCCTACGAGCCCTCTACGAAGCTGTAAGAATCTCCAAAATTTCCCAGTCCTTCTATTTCCCCATTTTCCTGGTAGCAACAGGCTCAAACCAGCCTGCGAGAGATGGTTGGAGCTGCAGTTCCTCTGCATCCCTACCCCTCTACCACATACCATCTCTGAGACGAGCACAAGGGTGAACCTTTGGGACTGAGAACGAATTTGTTTGACTTACAGGAGCTGTCTCAGATGCAGTCACAGATCTCTGACACCTCTGTGGTCCTGTCCATGGACAACAACCGAAACCTGGACCTGAACAGCATCATCGCAGAGGTCAAAGCGCAGTATGAGGACATTGCTAACCGGAGCCGGGCAGAGGCTGAGTCCTGGTACCAGAGCAAGGTGAGACTGTGAAAGTTAACCAGGTGAGCGATGAACATTTGTTTAGCGTTTCTCAAAGGCTATTTTATACTGGAGAGTGCAAGGAGAGAGGACAGGGAAGTAGGGTGTAAAATCAAGTAGATTCGCGTAGGATTTCGTTCAGTTTCTTGGACATGTGAAAATGCCACTTTGACAACAAAAGATAGAGAAGCATAAAGAGACAGAGGGAGAAAACAAATGTGCTAAAACCCATGAGGAAGAGCTTAGATTGAGTGCAGAAAGAGACAGGAGACCAGGTGAAGCGAGGATCGGAGCAGGGTCAATCTCTACCAACGAGTTCAAGCTCTTGCCCAGATCTGACTCTGTCTCATCTCACTGCCCATCTCAGTACGAGGAGCTGCAGCTCACGGCTGGCCGGCATGGAGACGACCTCCACAACACCAAGATGGAGATCTCAGAGATGAACCGCATGATCCAGCGGCTCCACTCAGAAATTGATGGTGTAAAGAAACAGGTATGGTGCCCAGGATCCCTCCAAGCACGGGGGCACCCCCATTTCCACCGTCTTGCTGCACATTTGCAAGGATGCCTGGAAATTGAGGTCCAAACGTACTGAGCAGTCACCAGAACCTATTTCCACTTCTTGCAGTGTGCCAGTTTGCAGACAGCCATTGCAGATGCCGAGCACCGTGGGGAGATGGCCATCAAAGATGCCAGGGCAAAACTGGCTGAGCTGGAAGATGCTCTGCAGAAAGCCAAGGCAGACCTGGCCCGGCAGCTCCGCGAGTACCAGGAGCTCATGAACACCAAGCTGGCCCTGGACATTGAGATTGCAACCTACAGGAAGCTGCTGGAGGGAGAGGAGAGCAGGTGGGTGGCTCCCTGTACAAACCAAACGATATCCAAGCCCAACAATATCCAAACCCATAGATGTTTTCAGATTTGCCTTGCAACAAGAGAGGGAAGGGCCAAGAAAACATGCAGAGAAAGCACGCTCCTATCCTACACAGTTACAGATGTTACTTCAATGCCTGTTGCACACTCATCAAGAGACCTTTAACATCCCAGACCATTCTGTTAATCCTATGTCTTGGTGCCAAACTGTTGCTTGAAATTGTCCTAAATAACAAGCCCTTCATTCTCTGTCCTCTCTTCCAGGTTGGCTGGAGAAGGCGTTGGTGCAGTCAATATTTGTAAGTAACGTGGCTCTTAAGCAATATATTATTCATTGAGTTATTCCTTAAATGTATCTGGAACTGAGGATAGGACAATGAAAATGAACCATGCAGCTAGTACCTGTGAGCACAAAAATTAAGTATATTAGGGTTTTGCAGCGCTCTGCGGGACCGGGGAAGCCAAAGAGCCTGATACATCTTTTCTCTGACCAGCTCTGAACTTGAGAAGTTTTGTACACTGAGACTGTCCCTAGGCGACTCAGATGTCTCAGGCCAGTTCTGCTACAGGATAGGAAGAAAAGCCAGAGAATAACATGTGTGAAATGCAGGCAGTGGTAGACTGTCCAAGAAAAACCACGAATGTGTGAAACTAATGATTGAAATTCCTTCGTACCATTCCAAGCAAACTAACCCTCTGCCCATGGTTTCCCATCACAGCCGTGGTCTCATCTGGGAGCAGCTACAAAAGTGGGAACATGCTGGGGCTGGAGTCAGGCTTCAGCAACAGGCTCAGCATGGGGGGGAGCGGTGCCAGCTCCAGCAGCGGGAGCTGCCTGGCCGGGGGATTTAGCTCTGGCGGGGGAAGCAGCTCAAGCGTGAGGTTTGTATCAAAAAGTACCACCAAGAAGAGCTATCGGAGCTAAGCCGCAGCAGCACCCAGCTCACCCGGAGCAGAAGAGGCTGAGCACCATCTCGTGCTACCAGCACAAAGCCTTTTAACCCCATCCAAAGAGCCATGCTTCTCACTTTCCTACTGGGGAAAAACATATTCCTTGTGCTACTTACTGGCTTGGGTGAGATGCCTCTCCAAGTCCAACTAATTGCTCTGCGTAAAGCCTTACCCAGCTGCCCAGAAGCCCAGCACTGCTTGTCAATGAGTAATTAGCCTTCCCATTAATGGGTGCCATTGTTAGAGCTCAGCTTGCAGCTTCCCGGGGCTCCCTTTTACTCCAGGGCCCTGGTGCAAATCCAGAGTAGATGCAGGAGTTGGATTCAGACCAGTGTACATGAAAGCAGAAGGTGCCCCTTCAGCTGGGAGGTGTGCTGAGACCAGTCTCTTGTGCTCCCTCCTGATCCAGCCTGCTCCCGACCGCTGGGCTGGCTCTCCCCAAAGGCTTGAAGAACTGAAAATGAAGCCTCTTTCAATATAGAGGCAGTTGCTCTGTTTCCCAATTCCTCTCAAATTGCTGTTGTTTCACTCCAGGGCTCTCTCACTCTACCTACATCCAAAAATGCAGCCTTCGTTCTCCATAGGTGAAAGGGGTTGGTGCTCTATAACATCTAATTCCTTACCCCCCCAGTATGTGTAATTTAAGCCAAAAGACCGTGTAACCTACAGGTTGCTAGATCCTCTCTCAGCAGCAAACCATGCTCCTTCCCACCACCAGCCAGAGCGAGCTTAAAGTACAGATGGGTTAAAATATAGGAAAAACAAGAAGGAACAGCAGGCTTTGGTAATGCAGGTTTTTGCCTTTTTCTTCTTTTCTTTTTATGGAAGGGAGAGGGAAGCAAAGAGGAGGGTTGGAGAATTATGTGCCAAAATGTAACTAGCTCATTTCCTCTCATCTTCTGCTCCCATTGAACTGTATGAGTTTTATGAAATTTCTTCAATAAACTGCAATCAAATTTATCACGAGCAATGTGGGGTTTCTGTGCCATTATGAAATTCACCTAAAAAGTGTTATTTTAGAATAAGGTTTAGAAGATTTGCCATAAGCACTGGCTGTCACTCAGAGCTTTCCCATATCTTCCTCATCCCAGACCTGGAGAGGAGGGGGAACACTGAGCATGTTGGAGACAGGGGTCACAGAGCCGCACTACCCAAGCACTGCGGGAGGTTTTCCAAATCACACACCCAACAGAGCAAGACCAGAAGGAAGCCAGCAGGTTTTCCTGGGGCTGGTTTCACCTGGCCATAACCACTTACACCTGAGCCAGCCAAAGGACAGAAACAGATGCTTTTGGGTCAAACAATTCATTCCCCCTCCTTCCGTAGGACTGAAAGAGCTCTAGGCAGTTGGCTGAAGATGTCCGCATTGCAGGAGCACTCCACAAAGGTGTTTTAAAGTCAGGAAAGATGGATCCCATGCATCAACTTCTGGAAAAGCCGGTTCCAGACCTGCAGCTTGTGCAGGGTAAACAGGAGGGATTTATCTCCATCCCCTCTCCAAAGCGGCCAACAGAGGCATCAAGCCAAGTGCTAAACAAGGATGCAATCCCAGGGCAGCGAGATGCTCCCAAGCTGAGATTTTTGTTGGGTCAGCGGATCGAAGCCGGGCTGGCTCAGACAAGCTGGCGGTACTGAGCTCTGCTGAGGTCTGTAATTAAAAACGCAAAAGAGAGAAAACGAGTAAAGAAGCCAACATGACTTCTTCCATTTCACAGAAGATGCCAACTATCACGTGTAGCAGCTGTTTTTCAGCATCCAGGGCCCAATCATGAAAGATGTTGAGCTCTCAGAACTCCTTTTGGGCTGGCTCCCAAAAAGCACTTAGCACATACAACTCCCACACAGCTTTACCCTAAAAAGTTGTGCAGCTAACCAAGGCAGGCCAACTTTCAGGCTTGCATGCATGAACTTCTCTCTGATCCTCTTCATGGAGCAGAACATGTTCTCAGGCCACGGCGAATGCCAAGAAAAATCACATAAAAGCAAACGCACCTTTAGAAAAGGCTGAGATTTTCAGGGCTAAGCCCTCAGTGTTATCCCACTGGAGGCAAAAGAATTAAGAGGGTTCCCACCCATGGCACACAGTCTTTTTGGTATTTCAGCAAAGATGGGACTGAAAATCACCTATTTCATTTTCTAGGCAAGACTTAGAATCATTAAGGTTGGAAGAGACCTCAATGACCTTCTAGTCCAACCGTCCCCCCATCACCTATTACCCACTTATCTCTCTTTCCTGCATCTTTGACACTGAACCTAGTTCCTTTGCTGAAAAATAAATACATACTTTTGTATATATAAAGCCCAGTTGTCCTCTAAGCTACTCCCCACGGAGGGCACTTCTGCAAGCAATAAGATGAGAGGTGTTGATCTATCTGACCTGTGTCAGTCACACTGCCCCCAGAACTAAGGAAAACACCACACTCCCTCTTCAGGGCACTTGGTGGAGGCGAGAAGCGCCCAGGTAACAGGAGATGTAACAGGAGAGATCACCTCCATCTATTCAACCCCTGCCTTTGTTTTTTTTCCTGGCTGGTGCAAAGGTCTGAGCTGAAAAACCTTTCACTGCTTCCTCCTGCTCTCATCCCCCTTCGCTGCACCTGTTTTCTGCTTGTAGTTACAGACCAACAGAGCCTTACACCAGGAAATACACTTGGATGGGTCCATCTCCAGTCCCAAGGGAATGAACAGATTGTTCTTGAGGCCAGCAAAATTACAGAGGTCAAATGAAAGAAAGAAAGAAAGGAGTAAATTATAGAATTAGGATAATAAAAGGAACAACTCTGGCTAAAGGTTAATGTAACACCAAACCAAGTCAGCCCCAGTGTTTGGATCCCTAGAATATTCCCAAGAATTTAACTCAAATTCTTCTTTCCCCTCGCTTCCAGTGCCCTGCAGACACCAAAAGATTGGTTCGGCTTCTCTCCTTCATACTTACCATGAACAGGCTTGCAAACGCAGTTTTTATGGGACCAAGGATTCCCTCCCATTCAAATTAGATTTGCAGCCTATAACTCAGTGATAGGTGCGCGCTCAGGTCACTATTCAGCAAAAGAGATGAGTGGGATGTTACCAAACAACCTAAGCTCATAAACTTCTTTAAAATGGTCTTTTGGGGCTGGTGGTGCAGCCAAAACTTGTTTTCCTGGGACATAAAAAGGGTTAATTCTGCTCCCGTGTTCATCTTCTCCCTCTGCCTTCACCCCCTCTTGAGCTGGTCTGGACACCTTGCCAATTGTACTGCATCGGCTCTGGAGCTGGAGGCACGGGGAGTTTCAGCTCTTGCTCTGCTGTGATCCCAAGCAGCGTGAAGAGTTACACCATCAGCACCGTCCTGTGCTGGAGAGGTGGTGGTGCAGAGTACCCTGGGCTGGAATGCTTCGGCAGCAGAAACCTTGATGGCAACACAGGCTGGAAGCCCAAGGTAGCAATCAGTGGCTGTCACCTACTGCGATATGGCTACAAGCACCGGGTTGGGCTACGGAGGTGCTGGCTTTGGCTGCAGGACTGGTGGAACCCCAGGGGTCTGCAAACCCATTGCCAAGGTGACAGTCAACAAATGTCTGCTCCAGCTGCTCGAGCTGGAGATGGACCCAAACTCAGCCTGTGAAGTACCAGGAAAAGGAGCAGAGTAAGACCCTCAATAATAGACTTGTATTTTTTATTGGTAAGGCAAGAGATGCCCAGCTCAACGGGCACCGCAGCCGCAGAGCCGTTACAAGCTGCCAGATGGCACATCCAAGACACGGAATCCGTTTGCCAAACTGCTCACTAGCAACAGCAGCCACAACTCACAGCCTGACTTCGCGGTACGGACCTTTTTGGGGTTTATGCGGAGGGTATTTTACACCATCTTAGAGTGAAAAAGAGCCTTCAGTGGCAGCAAGAAGGTATTTTCATGCTCCAAAAGTGGTGTAAAGCAGTCTTATTGCAAAAGACAATCAAGCTTTGCTGTTACACGCAAAGAAGCTGGTTCTCTAATGCCCCAATTTTATACATTTGAACCCAAACTTCAGTTGAATTACCTGTGACTTACCCCACTCTGCTTTGGTGCTGAGTCTAACTCGGTACTTTTTGCACAATAACAACCAATACATTTTTCTGAAGAACCTTCTTACGAGAAGACGCTGTTCAACAGATTTTGAATGCACACCTTCTCCATTCACCTGATACTATCCTGACCAACTCAGATTTTTCTCTCTCAATTTGCCAGTTCTGGGACAGTAATTCTTCATTTCTGTGTCACCAGTATAACGAATCACTACACTCTGACTGCTCTACTACTGGGCATCAAGTTCTCCTGCAGTGGTAAAAAAGTAGTGTTGGAGATCAAACAGGGATTTCAACAGCAACAACAGTGTTACAGAAGCAACATCGAGCCAACGTTTGAAACTTATATTGGCAACTCAAAGAGGCAGCTGTGTGTTCTGGGAAGTGACAGAGCCAAGCTGGAAACAGAACTGAGCACCATGCAGGGTATCATGGAAGATTACAAGAGAAGGTTTAAAAAAAAAAAAAAGATAAAAGCTCCAAAACTAGGGCTAGAACTGATCTTATCGAATTTTTGGATGGCGAAGGCTGCACAAGATGCAAGATCTCCTCCAGATGTACAAGTGTATGACTTGCATCAGCAGTTGGTTTCCATGCTAAGCTTGAGCATTCGGAGGTGGTAGAGGAGTATGAGAGCTATATTCTAGCTTAAGCTGAGTAACGGTGAGTGAAGCGATCTTTTTTCTTCTCCTTGCAGGTACAAAGAGGAAACCCACTGGCAAACATGTGCAGCAAATGAGTTTGTTGTGCTCAGAAAGGTAAGAGCACTTCAAACCAACTCAAACACTTATTCCAGGCTTTTAGTACAAACAGCAGCCAATATTGCTGGAAAGAGAGGGCGGGGCTGCCTCTCACTTTCCAGACACTCTAGAGGGACCTAAAGACCAACTTTGGGAATATTTAACTGAAAGAGTTGAATCCCATCTTAAGTGAGTCAAATCTAGCTGAGTTTGTTCATTTGGGATGTTTGTATACCCCAACCGGTCAAAACCTTTCCTTCTCTGCTCTGTGTCTTGTCATTTTTTGTCTTCTGCTCAAGAGGATAAGAGAGTGAAACAATTTAATAGCATGGTAAAAATATATGTCCTTGAAAAGAGCAGCCCTAAGAGTTTGTAATCTCATCACTCGCTGGCATTAAACAGTTGGCTCCTTCATTTCATAAACCCTTGATGCGCTTCAGGATGCAGATTGTGCCTACGTGAACAAAACTGAGCTGGAAGCCAAAGGTGGAGTCCCTCATCCAAGAGATGAGCTGCCTGAGGAGCCTGTATAAAGTGGTCATGGCTTTTCCTTTTCCACTCCCTTTTCCTCCACCCCTCTTCAGGGGCTCTGTGGAGTTAGGCTCCCACTTCCCATCACTAAAGATCACAGAGATTTTTGGGGTTTCATTTGTACATCAGTTGATTGCTCCAGATTCAAAGGTGTTACTCTTGCAATGCTCGGGCAAGATCTTAAGGAATCTGTTTCAACTTGATGGTGAAGGTAGAAGCCAGAGAGATTAAACCTGAAAATCCCTATCTGGGTTTTCTGCAGTCACGGTACATGGAGCACACCGCATCACCTTGTCTCCATGCCATGGAGAGCCACAGAGAAAACTCCTCCTGTGCAGACGACTGATAATCTTGCTGCTGCCCCTAGGAAACCACACAGCTCCAAGCATCCATTTCAGACACCTCTATTATTGTGCAAATGGACAACAGCTGAATCCTGGATATGGGTGACATCATCACTGATGTCAAAGCTCAATAAGACAACATTGTCAAAAGAAGCCGGGCTCATGCAGAGTCCTGGTACTACAGTAAGGTGAGTCATGACGGACACCTACAAAAGTAGCTACGTGCACTTCTACAGGCTCTGCTTCTTCACAGTTCCTAATTTGGGTTGAATAGGCTTTTTAAAGGTCCGCTTTCTTAGCCACCCACTGTGTTGTCCCTTTGTGTGACACATCCTCAGTTAATGTCTTCACACAGAGCTGCTACTGTGTAAATGAGTCACTCGTGTCCCCCAGTGACAAAGGTTTTTGCCTTAAAGCTCAAGATCTGGGATTACTGACTCATCTCCTCACTCTGGTATTTATTTTCACTGCATTTTCTCTCCCCTCTGCATAAGGAACTGGCAAACACGGCGACAGCTTGCGTAACACAAAGAATGAAATCGTGGAGCTGAGTTGGGTGATTCAGAGACTGACTGGAGAAGTGAAAACACCAAAGCCCAGGTAAGGATGACACAGGGGCGATAATGTGTCAATTGCAATTCCCAGGTTGTGGCTTTTTAAAACTCCTCCGCTAGAGCAAAGGAGCAATAAAGGCAGTTTTGATGAAATACGTCAGCTGCTCAAGTCTATGACTTGCCTGCAATCCAGAGTACAGAGAAAAATGGTCTATTATGACTAATAACTCAACTACCATCCGTAGAGACCTACAGTGAGAAGACAACACGTACACCAAAATCTCAGCTAGGCAGAGAGAATCCTCCTAGAGTTAGAGGTTTACCTACAGAGGCTGAAAATAGAACAAAGTGCAGGTGGATGAATACACAGACAGGCAGGTTCAAGAGCTCTGAACTATTCAAAGCACGTGCAAATAAGTGGCAGTAATGAAAATCTCCTTCCTGCAGAGACGCAAAACTGGAAGGAGCCACTGCTGGAGCTGAGGAGCGTGGGGAAGTGGTTTTCAAAGACGCAAGGTGTCAACTCTCTGAGCTGGAGGTATCCCTGCAGAAGGGAAAGCAGGACATGGCCCAGGAGTACCAGGAGATCACGAATGTCAAGCTGGCCCTGGACATCAAGATCGTGACCTGCGGGAAGCTGGTGGCGTGCAGGTGGGTGCTGGTACAACTCTGCAGGATGCTTGCAAGGAAGAAATAGTAACACATCTAATGCACAACCACCTTTCACAGTCTGCTTGATGAACCATCACCTCCGCAATTGCAGTAAAGCCCACTGAGATCTGACGTCCTAGGGAGTGGCACTTTACATGGCACTTTCCAGTGTTTATGGACCCAAATGCCTTACAAAGTCAGAAGCTGCTAATGCACTTAGTTCTTCCCCCAAATGGAAGACCTCACATGAATAATGATTATGTCTGGTGTAGCCTCAGGTCTTATCAAGCCAAAGGCTCAGCCACAGTTCTGCCCGGCCAGCATTGCCACCACAACTGAAAAAACTAATTGAGGGGGCAGAGGGAAAGCCAGGACTCATTCACACTAAAACATACACCCCCCCAAAGTAAAACCCTCTCCCTGCTTGGGCATGACACCAGACTCGGGAGAACTTCCTCACAGGCACGAGCTGAGCAGTTGAGCCATGGTAGGTCCAAAGCCTGGACTGGCCTGCCAGCAGCTTCCCACAGCCCCACACCTCCCAGTTATGGGGGCACACACTAAATACGGACTTTGGGTTTTCACATCAACATTTTCCCCATTCCCATGTGCGTAGGTGGTGGCTGCCCTGTGCCTACCAGTCCCCCTGGATCTAGTCTGCAGGACGGAAATCCTGAGATGAAATATTTTCTCACCAATCCCCAGGATGAACCACATGCAATACTGACCATGCTTTGCTTCCAGCTACTCTTCCAGCTGCAGATCCGTATTCAGAAGGGGAGGTCTGACTGGAGGAGGTGTCTGAGGCAAAAGCATCACCAGCTCTGGAGACATCTGTACTCCTTGTACCACCACGGGAGGATAGAGTGCTGTGAGTGGGAAGAGCTCCAGCGTCAAAACTCACGTCCTCTACAATCTCCTACAGGTGAAAACACTAAAAACCCAACAAGCATTTGAAAGGAGAATCCTCACTCCACCAGTTCAGACCAGCAGCAGCCCGCTAGCAGCACACACAGAAAACACAGGGGGATTTTAAAGCTTTCAGTTCAGCCCGCGTTGCTTAATCCCTGCACGGTCACTACTGTTACGAAACTTGCTCTTTTTGTTACTTTATACTGTGGGTTTACAAATTGGCTCTTCCCAAAGTTTGCCTGTTCCTCCTGGGTTCATAGAATATCGCGAGCTGGAAGGGACCCACAAGGATCATCAGCCCAACCCCTGGCCCCGCACAGGCCCAGCCCCATCACAGCAGATGGCTGAGAGCGTTGGCCAGACGCTGCTTGAACTCAGCCCAGCTCGGGGCGGTGACCACTGCCCTGGGGAGCCTGTGCCAGGGCCCCACCACCCTCTGGGTGAAGAACCTTCTCCTGATCCCCACCCTGACCCTCCCCTGGGGCAGCTCCAGGCCGTTCCCTGGGGTTCTGTCGCTGGGCCCCAGAGGGAGGAGATCAGCGCCTGCCCCTTGGCTCCCCCTCGGGAGGAAGCTGGAGGCCCCATGAGCTCTGCCCTCAGCCTCCTCTTCTCCAGGCTGAACCAGCCCAGGGCCTTCAGCCTCTCCTCACACGCCTTCCCCTCCAGACCCTTCCCCACCTTTGTTCCCTCCTCTGGACACTCCCCAACAGTTTTATGCCCTTTTTGTGCTGTGGTGCCCAAACCTGCCCCCAGCACTGGAGGTGAGGCCGCCCCAGCACAGGGCAGAGTGGGACCATCCCGTCCCTGGCCCGGCTGGCAATGCCGGGCTTGGTGCCCCCCAGGACACGGTTGCCCTTTCTGGCAGCCTGGGCACACTGCTGGCTCACGTTCATCTCTCTGTCAACCAAGACCCCCAGACCCCTTTCAGTGTGGCTGCTCTCCAGCACATCATCTCCCAGTCTGTCTGTACAGCCAGGGCTGCCCCTACCCAGGGGCAGAATCCGGCACTTTCTCTTGTTAAACTTCATGTGGTTGGTGATCGCCCAGTTTTCCAATTTGTTCAGGTTTCCCTGCAAGGCCTCATAACTGTCAACGGAGTCCACAGCTCCACCCAATTTAGTATCATCTGCAAACTTGCTCACAATTCCTTCTAGTCGCACATCCAAGTTGTTTATGAAAGTGTTAAAAGGAACTGGCCCCAGAATGGAGCCCTGGGGCACCCCACTAGTGGCTGATCACCAGCCTGATGTAACCCCATTAGCTATAACTCTTTGGGCATGACCCACCAGCCAATTACTCACCCATTGTGTTATGTTTTTGCCTAACTGTATGCTGGCCATTTTTTTCCAGAAGGATGGGGGTTGCATAGGTCTAGCAAAACCTGGGCAGCAATGCTGTTTTAAAAAGGCAGGGAGTAGTTAAAACAGCGTATGTATCAAGGAACCACTTGCCTGGGAAGACAACTGGGTTAAAGAGATGAAGTGATAGAAGTTCCTGCTCCTCCACTGTATGGACATGATTGCAACAAAAAGTCAAAATAAAAATCAAAGGGAGTAGAGGAGACTGACTTAGATCATTCAATTCCTCCACAATGCTTGTTGTTTGCCTTTATCTTGTTTTTTCTCTGTTTCTCCCCAATAAACTCACACAGCAAGTGTGAGATCACTTGATATAGACCCTCTTTTCAGAGTTACAAAACACACATTAACAAGACCATTAAAAAAAAAACCCAACAAATTCACCCAAACTCAAACCGAGGCTGAGGCCATCTCTCCTTAGAGTCCCCAAGAGATCCAGTGGCTTTTGGAAAGCGTGGAGTGCAGAGTTGGTCCACGGGAACAGGGAGGGGGGTGAGAAGATCAGGTCACAACACATCTCACCCACCAGGCTCCTCCTGTGTCCATCACTCAGTGAACACCATACCCCTTGACCTAATCCTCTAAAACCGAGGTGAAAAAGGAGGGGAAATCACTGTGGTATGACAGACCTGCTAAAAAACGGCTACAGTCAGACTGCAAGAACGCAGCTGGGATGCAAGAGATCACGAGAACAGCAACAAAACCAGGAGATATTTTCCTGCTCTGTAGCCTGTGGTAGGCTGAAAGAGGAGGAATTCTCCCATCAAAAAGTTTTTTTCTGAAACAAAACCTTTTTTTTTTTAAATTGAGAATTTTTCCGTTAGAATCACATTAAGGTTGGAAGAGACCTCCAGGATCATCCAGTCCAACCATCCCCCCACCACCTATTACCCACTAAACCACGTCTCTAAGTACCACATCCAACCTGTCCTTAAACACCCCCAGGGATGGGGACTCCACCACCTCCCTGGGCAACCTGTTCCAATGCCCAACCACCCTTTCCCAGAAGAAATTTCTCCTAATCTCCAACCTGAACCTCCCCTGACCCAACTTGCAGCCGCTTCCCCCTTGACAGTTCAATGACCAATCCAACTGCCTTTCCCTGTTGTACTGGAGAAATTGCCGCTTTATCTACTGTCCCTCTCTACCTTTGGGTCAGGCTTCCTGCAAGCCCTGCCTCCTGCAACCCATATCCAAAATTTCTATCCAAAAGTGCTGCACAGTTGCATTTGGGGTCAGTTGTCTCATCAAAAGCAGAAAACGTTCCGTAGAGTCATGGAATGGTTTGGGTTGAAAGGGACCACAAGGATCATCTAGTTCCAACTCCCCCATCATGGGCAGGGATGTAGGGTGCTACACTAGACCAGATTGCCCAAAGCCCCATCCAACCTGGCCTTGGACACTGCCAGGGAGCCAGGGGCAGCCACAGCTTCTCGGGGCACCCTGTGCCAGGGCTTCAGCACCCTCCCAGGGAAGGATTTTTTCCTAATGTCCAATCTAAATCTCCCCTCTTTCAGTTTAAACCCATCCCCCTTGCCCTGTCACTGCACTCCCTGATAACCAGCTCCTCGCCAGCTTTCCTGTAGGTCCCCTTTAGGTACTGGGAGGCTGTGATTAGGTCTCCCCGGAGCCTTCTCTTCTCCAGGCTGAACAAGGCCAGCTCCTTCAGTCTGTCCTCGTAGGAGGGGTGCTCCAGCCCTCGGATCATCCCCGTGGCCCCCTCTGGACTCGCTCCAGCAAGTTTCCTAGGATGACAATGTGGAGAGAAGACATGCAGCCAGAGTGCCATAAACTACAACTACAGCCTGGAACAACATGGTCTGACACAAGAGGATCAAGGACAATAACAAGATTAACTCTGGATTTTCTCATGCCCCGTTTCCCTAAGGACGTCTGTGATCCAAAGCATCCAAGAGCTCCCAGATTCCTCCAGCAAAGCTGGTAATTTTGGCTTGTAATTGTAACCAACCACTGAATAGGGAAGAGGAAAGAAATGCAGTAAACAAAACAAAATCATTAGTTTGAAACTTCCACCCTGCCCCTACAAAACATGCTGCCCTCCCACACAGCGATGCGGGCACCAACGCTGTCCCTGGCCTTCCAAGGGCCCAGACACATACACACGTGTGAACAGCAAAGCCGGGAAGAACCCAAGCCCTGACGCTGCAATGAGGGCACTTGCCCAAGGTAGGAGGTGAAGGACCAAGCCTGGCCCTGCCCCAAACCAGGTGGGAACCCAACCTTCAAAGCTGAGGATTGAGGAGACACCAGTTTTCTGAGGATTTGGCTATTAAGAGTGTCTGCAAAAGCTACATGTTCCAAGCATTGGTTTCAATTTCAAAACTATTCAGCAATTCCCCCCAAATAAATTACTGCGTTGGAAAATACTCATATCAGCAACCTGTAGACCTTGAGAAATAGATTTGGCCCCACAGATGATTCCCTGGCATTAAAACATGCTGCCTTTTTATAGGCAGAGCCAACAAAATATGGTCATTCACCACGAACATGCCTGCAAGACTTTGTTCAGTAATTCTCAGTAAATTCACATTTATTACTGATAGTTTTCATTAACCAGCAGGTTGAATCACAATCTCCTTCAAAGCACTTACTTGCAAGCTGATGTACCAGCAAAACGTAAAGGTCTCCTTTGATAGAAAAGCATTTTACATTTTCAAAGTCTCAGTTCCACTTCATCCAACCTATACAAAAGGGGAACACGCAACTTCTACCAAGTGCCCTGAAAACAATTCACCCAGCACAGCTTCCCTAATTTTTGTTGCTATTACACAAGACCTAAACACGGCCCCTCTGACTTAACAGCGTTCTTCAGACCTTCATGGGGCTGCTTCCTCTGCTGGCAAGCACAATATATGCTAAGCAGTTCACATTCTTTGCATCATAAACATTTAGTGGAAGTTTCATCCAGCCTCGCCCCGTTTTCCACGCAAATAAAAGGTAGAAGGTGCTCCACCGTGGTCAGAGGGAACTGCACCCTGGCATCTGCTCCCAGCACATCGCCGGCACTGATCCTTCTCCCAACAGCAACCATGTCCTGCTGCTCCTACAGCATCAGCTCCGGCTGTGCCATCAGGAATTTCGGCTCTTTCTCTGTAGCTCTTCCCAGGGATCGATGTAGTTTCAGCACTGCTGCGCATCACTGGGGTGGTGGCATGGGCTACCGTGGTGTGGGTTACTTCGGCAGCAGCTGTCTTGATGGTAAAGCATCCTCCAGGCCCAGAATAGCTGTTGGAAGGTTTCCTCCTCTGAGACATGGACATGGCTTTGGTGTGGCTGGCACAGGGTTTGGCTACAGAGGTGCTAGATTTGGCTACAGTGTTGGTGGAGTCTCCAGGCCATGTGCCATCACACTCATCACCATCAACGAGCAACTGTTCCAACCACTCAGACTGGAACTTGATCCCAACGTGCAAACGGTGAAGTACCAAGAGAAGGAGCAGATCAAGACCCTCAACAATAAGTTTGCTTCCTTCATTGACAAGGTGAGCTGAGAACCCCTCCCCAGCTCCAGTTTGCAGGCACTAGAGTCCCAGTGAGGTGTCCAGCATGGAAAGGACATGGGATCCTTGTAAGGCAACTCATTTTAGACATCGAGGGCAACTTGCATAAGGGTGCCAGCTGAGCACCAAGGTGTTTATGAGCCACTGGGGAAGCTCCAGTTTACAGGCACTACTGCTCTGATCTCTAGGCCAGACCACAGGGAGGGAACAAGCTAAAACTGGTTTCGTCAGCCCTCCAGTTCCTTCCCATTCCTCCCCACACATCCCCAGTCTCTCCCATCTGGAAGTGATTATTTTTTCATGCATTTCCACATAGGTGGCCCAGAATCAGCCCATGCACAACAGTGTGCTGGAGGAGGAAATGCTGCCTTCACACGTACTGAGAACAGGAACACACATTTCACTGTTGTTGCTCGGGCACCGGCTCTCTCAATCCTCATCTCATTTCCTATTTTGCTTTCTGGGATGCAGGTTCAATTGCTGGAACAGCAGAACAAGGTGCTGGAGACAAAATGGAGCTTTCTGCGGGGTCAGAAACACGGCAGGAATACCATCACCCCCATGTTAGAGGCTGCTGTTGGGAACTTGAAGAAGCAGCTGGAAGCACTGAGGTACAACAGAGACAAGTTAGAAACAGACCTGAAAGCAGCACAGCAGGTTTTGGAAAGCAACAAGAAAACGTAAGTAAAAACCAGAGAAATGTGAGTGCAGGGCTCGAAATTTTGCTCAAGATTTGTAAACAGGCAGAGACCATGAACTTTTTGTGGTAACAACTGGTTCCCAGGGAACTAGTAGGTAGATGGGGAGACCCACCAGGATCTCGATACATAAAATAAGATCCCAGTTTACAGAGATGGAGAAAGTGGAGGATGACCCTCTTCCAGGTTCTCTTTCTCTCCTTCCTAATTCCAGGAATTAACATTTAGAAATGCTCAGTATTTGCTGTTGCAGAGGCCAAATGAAAATAGTCCTGCTACAGATTTGTAAAGATGCAGAAACCCCTCTGAAACAGGTTTGCCTTCCCATGGGCTACGAAACAAGAACAAAGCATCCCAAAACATTGTCTGGGGAGAAAGAAAAAAAAAATTAGGAGTTTCACTTCTTGAAAGAAGGCCTGCAGAAACCCAAAGATGTAATTGTGCTGAACTCAAAAAAAATCTTCCATTCTCCCACACAGGTACAAGGACAAATGCAGCCAGCGGACATGCACCGAGAATGAGTTTATTGCCCTGAAGAAGGTGAGCAAGGGGCTGTTTGAACTCTCCTCTCCAGGTTCAGGTCTTTGGGGTGCACGCGGTGATGTGTTTCCCAAACGCAGCACACAAAACAAGTACAAGCAGGAGCTGGTGCTTGGGTCTGCTTGAACTCAAATCAGCAGCAACTGTAATTGGGAGCTGGCGCGTGGTGACGGTATCCGCTCTGAAAGTCCCTCACCCCAAGGGTAGCCCTGAGTCCGCTCTCGCTAACAAACTTCCTCCTCCTATCCCCAACGCGTCTCCAGGACGCGGACTGTTTTTTCTTAAACAAAGCAGAGCTGGAGGCCAAGGTGGAAAGCCTGAAAGAAAAGATTGAATTCCTGAGAACGTTCTACAAAGAGGTAAGAAGCGTCCCTGCTGCTCCAGCCATCATTTGCGTTTCCCTGCTGGATTTCCTTTATCCCAAAGAGCAGAGGAAAAGGGGGTAAAGCAGGGCAGTGGTCACCCCCTGCGGTGAACAGTGGGACTCAGCATGTCACCTCTGCTCGTTCTTTGCAAAGGGGGACAGAGTTGCGCAGCGTGGGTGACACACCAGCTTGGAGCTGGACTGGGAGAACAGCAGGACCAGCATCTCTGACCAGCTCAACCCCCTGTCGCTGCTAGGAAACCCAGCGTCTGCAGGCCCAGATCTTGGATACTTCGGTGGTTGTGCAGATGAGCAATAGCCGAGATCTCGACTTGGATGGTATCGTTGCAGACGTCAAGGCTCAGTATGAGGACACTGCCCGCAGGAGCCGGGCAGAAGCACAAGCCTGGTATGAAAGGAAGGTGAGAAAACATGGCAGAGGGAGGGCTTGGGTGCAATTTCTTTCTTCAGACCAACTTCAGACCCAAAGATACACCCCCCACTCTCCTGATTTGCTCTGATTTAACTCAAAGCATGTGGTTTTGGGATACGCAACAACGTCTTTTGGACTTCTTTTAGTTTGAGGAGCTGCGAGTCACCACAGGCAGAAACGCTGACAACCTGCGAGAGGCAAAAGCCAAGATAGCTGAGCTGATACGGATAGTCCAGAGACTGAACGGAGAAGTCAAGAGAGCCAAGGACCAGGTGAGCACAGCCAGGCCTGGTGGTTTCAGCAGGGCAAAGAGCGAACTGCTGCTCCTGCGAGCTCCTGCAACTGAATTAAATGGTGGTGTAGCACCTTGCAAAGGGTGTTCATGAGCTGGGACTCTGCTGCTCCAACTAGAGCTGCATTAAAGCCCAACTCACGCAGTACCTGAAGGCAGATGTGCTTACACCATCTCATCCCCTGTGATCAACACAAGGGAGCACTGAAACTGCATGTGCAGCTCCCTCAAATGCCTTCCAAAGGGGACTGCATGTCCACCTTTCTGTCAGGCTGAACGCACCACCAGCCTTTAAACCCATCTCGTGATGCATAATGTTTGAAGATAGCAAGAGACAGCTAAGACTGAACGCGTCTTGCTCCTTGCAGCGCTGCAAGCTGGAAGCTGCGGTGGCCGATGCTGAGAAGCGTGGGGAAACAGCCATCAAGGATGCGAAGCACAAACTCTCCGAGGTGCAGACAACCCTGGAGCAGAGCAAGGCAGACCTTGCCCAGCAGCTCCACAAATACCAGGAGCTCACGAAGGTCAAGCTGGGCCTGGATGTTGAGATCATCACCTTTAGGAAGCTGCTGGAAGGAGAGGAGAGCAGGTGAGTGACAGACTCTGCATGAGCTACTTCACATGCATGTGCTGAAAGGAAAGAACAGGTCATCTACACAGTTGTGATGCAGATCAGCTCTTCCCATCAGTCCTAACAGACCTCCACCAGGGCGAACCCACCCAAAAAGCCAGTCCTACTGCCTGAAAACAGCAAGAGAGGGTCAGGCTCACATTTGAGGCTAAAGGGCTTTGCATTTAAAGATAGATCGATAACGTGCAACCTTTTCCCACTCTTTACAGGCTCTGTGCAGAAGGAGGCTTCCCTGTCAACATCCGTAAGTTGGAGTATTCACCTTATACCAAACTCGGGCATTTTCTGCCTTTTCTCCAGGGAATTCCCTAAGCTGAAACTCAGCTTTGCTCTGCCTTTTGCAGCTGCTTGGTATTCACAGGGAGGTCTCACTGATGGCCCAGAGCCTGACTTTGGAACCCACGCATCAGTCAACAGAAACACGTGCTGGACCAGCAGCGTGGGAGTCTGCGGCACAGCGGTGAGCTGCACTGATGGCGTTAGCAGCAGGAGCACGAGGAGCTCCGACGTGAAGGTGGTGTCCATGACCAAGTCAGCCAGGAGCAGCCCATAAAGAGCTGTGGATAAAGGGCAAGGCTGGAAACAAAGCAACGCGCACACCTTTCTGCCACCACACAACAGCAGCCAGGCCAGAGCCCGATCGCCCACACCCAGCTCCCCCCAGGGCGCACACTCATTTTCTGTCCATGGGGATACAAAAATCAAAGAGGGCTTTTCTACGGTCAATAGTTTCGCTACTTCTGCTGGGGAATCTAGGAGCAAGAAGGGCTAAAATCCCCCTCATCACTCCCATTATGCAGTTAAAACAAGATGCCTTTGGTGTAGTTCCCTGGTATTTCCACTCCTACAGGTTCAAGGATTAAAACGAAGTGTGAGAGAGGGCACCTTTCACCTAACAGCATTTTCATTAGAGCCTTATCCATCCCAGTCATTTTAGCAGCTCCTACCCTGGATCAACCCAGTTTTACCAGCCAGATTTTTCAGATTACACATACACACGAGCAGAACTCACCCAAAATTCCCTAGCTTGCAGTTTCCCTACACATTGCATCGATTTAACTGATTATTTGCCCCAAGGGATAGATTTGAGGCCCCAAGGCTGTTGCTGTTTGAGGGCAGCTTGCTTACATACTTGCGTTACCTGTTTTGAAACCCATCCTCAACTTCCCATTTCCTTCTGGGTTTTTAATGGTCTGGTTTATCAGTTGCCATAACTGCCATCTGAACTGAAGAGTCTGGGGGTCAGAGTCCACTGTCAGGTATGAAAGGGACTGATCTGTCCACATATCTGGCCCTAGGACACCAAGCTCCTTGGTGATCTTGTTCAAGGGATCCAAATCCAACCTTAAACGCACGGGACCAGCATCAGTTGCCTTCCCAGTTGTCCAGTAGCTAGCATGCTGAACTGCTAGTCTTAAGTATATTAATCCTAAGAAAAAGGGGAAGCAGGGGTTTATTTCTAATGGCCTTACATTTTGTCAGCAGCCTTCATCCCAGCTTTAGTCTTGCATCTCCAATAAACTGATACAGCAACTCAGTTACCTTAATTTGATACCTTCACTGGGGAAAGGAGGGTTAACTCTTGTCTCTGCTCTGGAACCTCCACCTCAAAGCTTACAAGGGTCTAAAACAGGCACAGGCCAAGCCCTTGATCTGCTGGGAGCTCTTCACAGAATCACAAGGGTTGGAAGGGACCTCGAAAGATCATCTAGTCCAACCCCCCCTGCCAAGGCAGGGCCACCTAGAGCACATCACTCAGGAAGGTGTCCAGTTGGGTTTTGAATGTCTCCAGAGAAGGAGACTCCACAACCTCTCTGGGCAGCCTGTTCCAGTGCTCTGTCACCCTCACGGAGAAAAAGTTTTTCCTTACATTAACCCAGAACCTCCTGTGCTCCAGCTTGAACCCGTTGCCCCTTGTCCTATCCCTTAATGACACCGAGAAGAGCCTGGCTCCATCTTCCCGACACTCACCCTTAACATATTTATATACTTCCTTCCTAACCCAGACCCCACACTTCGCTGGGCTCCAATAACCCCCCACCACATTTATTCTCCATGCCCATGAGCAGCTACACAAGGAGAAGGGTTATAATCTCTTTCCAGAGCACCACTGAGGCAAAGACACAGCTCTCTCCTTCCTCGTGCCTGCACGCAAGGAGTGGGATCCATTCCACGCAATGCCGAGCGTTCACGACCCAGCAAGGCACAAGAAGCAGGTGCTTCCCAGGCTGGATGTCTCCATTAGGACAGGGTGGAGCCCTGAATGACTTTTTTCCCCCCCAGGAAAAACAGCCAAACAAAAACATTTAAAAGGCACTGACTAAGCAAAGATGCTCCTGCAATTTGCATAAAGCTAACTGAAACTTTTTATTACTATCATTGATTGCTAAATACCCTTAAAACTATCACTGACTGCCTTGAGTTGCCTGGGGACTCCTCAAAGCCAGACACCAGGACCTGCAGGGTGGTTTTACACCCCCTTGTCCTTCCTCCCATCCTGGCACCAGACCAGGTCCAGCTCAGCATATTGAATCCTCCTCCAGGCAAAGCAGGTCCAGACCACGCTACAGACCTCTTCCCAGGCTGCACCTGCTCCAGTGCAGAAGCACAAAGTCCCACCATCTCCAGCAAGAGGCAGGAGGACCTCTTTTCCTCTCTACTGTATGGTATGATGCCCTTTATAACCTCATCAAGCCAATTAGGCTTTCCATCAAGCTAATTAGGCTTCCCAGGTGGAAGTCTTCCCAGGATAGGAGTCATCTCCCCATCTTGCCCCTCCCTGCCCAGTGGGAGCTGAGACTCAGCTTGGCCCATACTGGTTTTCTGCTATTTAATTCCTTTTAAGCACAAGACTCAGAGCAGGGGTTTGACCTTGGTAGTTACTGAAAAACTGAAGCAAAGGCAGCTTTAGCACTGGGGAACTGAAGAAAGCTCCCCAGTATTTGCAGCCTTCTTCCCTGGCCTGCTTGCACCTGAGTCCTCGCCCTTCCTCTGCCTCAGCCTCCCTATAGAGAACAGGACTTGCCTCCATTGTAAAGACCCTCTGACCTCTGCAGACAGACCACGTCGCCAATGACCTTGGTTCTGTTATTACAATAACATGTGGCCAAGGCCGCATCCCTTCGTTTGCAGCAGGTACAGCAGTACTGCAGGGGGGGGTGGACAGAGCAAAGCGACTGCATCCTACAAGGCAGCCCAGAAGGAACCACGAACGTGGGGCTGGTCCTGCAGGAACACAACGTCCAGCTGGGGCACTTAACCAGAGAGAGAGAATCAGGACGGATCACAAGGAGGAGAGAAATACAGAGGCCAACAAGAAGCAGAGATGGCAGAAACCCTCAAAGCATTGCTGAAAGTATTACATAAAAACTTATAAAGTATACTTAGATAAGTATTATGTTCAGGTTGGAGATGAGGAGAAAATTCTTCTCGGAAAGGGTGGTCGGGCACTGGAACAGGTTGCCCAGGGAGGTGGTGGAGTCACCTTCCCTGGGGGTGTTTAAGGAAAGGTTGGATGTGGTACTTAGGGACGTGGTTTAGTGGGTAATAGGTGGTGGGGGGACGGTTGGACTAGATGATCCTTGAGGTCACTTCCAACCTTAATGATTCTATTCTATTCTATTCTATTCTGCATTTCACTCTGCAGAGAGGAAGAGGCAGAAGCACTGAGCCTTGGCAGGGATAGCTGGGCTGTACCCCTGCATGGAAACCAGCAACACTGCTAGAAGGAAAAAAAGCAATTTCACTGCTTTTATTAAGCTGAGGAAGCAGCAAGATTTCCTTGTACAGTCGGCTTGGGAAGAGGAAACACTACTGACCGCCCAGATGAAATCAACTGGGCATCTTCAATGCCTGTGAATAAAAGCACATGCATGGAGCAACCTCCCCAGCCATTAACATCCTCTCAGCAGGGCAGAGCTGTAAGGATGCTTCAGGGATGAAGGCAATGCTGACAGGTACGGAGGTGTACTGTGGATGGCTGAAAATACACAGCTGAGTATCGCAAGATGGATGCGCTCCTCACTGTGTAGCACTACCTGCCTAAATCATAACAGGAGGAAAAATGGGGCTGGGATGTCTTGGTCTCACCATGCCCCAATGCTTGAACAGAATAGTGTCCCTGAGATGTCACCAGATGGGTCGAAGGCCTTGCCCTTTTGAGAGAGAATTGCCCTCTGCAACTGCCTTTGCTCTCTGTTGGGCTCCATCTTTCCCTCAACTCACATCTGCAAAGCTAAACAACCTCCAGCTTTCCCTAAATTCTTTGGGCCCAAATTCATGGCTCCTCCACAAACCACAGCAGCTTGCAGGGTCACCCTGATGTCCAGACCAGCCATGTTCCTCACCCTGCACCAACATCTTTGCGTATGATTTTATCCACATTTCAGATGCTTGTTATTCTTGGTCGCTGCTGAAAAACAAGGAGGTCAAAAAATCCTGCTTCATGGATCGTTTGATAGCTTTTTTTACCTTTTAATATCTCTGACACCTGCTCGCTCCCATCATCATCCTTTTTTGCCTCTATTCTCTCCAGTGACATCCTGCCCACCAGCATGGGCAGCTCAGTTGCTGTTCAGACAAGCAGTGGGAGGCCAAGTCTGGCACCCAGGAGACTCAGCCCACGTGGTGAGAGCTGGGCGATGGCTCTGCCTGCACAAGAGCTCGGTCTGGCAGCGGCAGCGCTCCGTGGTGGAGGGCTCCAGAGTGGGTGGGTGCCGGGTTTCTCCGGGTCATATCTGTCTCTTTTCTCTAGGAGTGCAAAAATTTCCCCCGTTGCAAAGTTGATTCTGAAGAGGAATTATTTCTCCCGAATCCAGCTTGCAGAAATTACAGTCAACAAGACACTCCCAGCACATCTGCTTTTACATTAACTCAGGGCACTTTGCCTTCATGATACCATCATCCCCTCTGAAGCAGAGAGATTAGATTTTGACCTGCTCCGCTTACGACCCCAGACTGACCCAAGACCGGCTCCAAAGAACAAGCACCAAGCCCGAAGTGCATCCATCTCCACGGACTCACAAAGATACTGATGGCATTTCCCAAAGCACGCAGGTCTCCTTTCCCCCCAGCACCCCCGTGCAGCGCACGGTGTTCTGCGAACGTGGAAAAGCTGCAGCTGCACAGCCCGCACGTGCCCCTCCCCACGTCAGTGCTGCAAGCCCGGTAGCGAAAAGTTCAAGGAGCCCTGGTCATCTCTTGTAATCCTAAGAGAGACCCACCACGATTCCTCGCTAAGTACCACGAAACCACGCAAATCACAGCAAAGTGGCACCCTGGGCAATGCCTTTCTTTGAGCTCTGTGTTTCAATTATCTTCAGGGGATTTTTTTTTTTTTTCATTTTGTTTTTTCTGGTTTTTTCTGGCTAGGAGATAAAAGCCGTGAGCTGGGTGTGCCAGGCTGCTGATAACACGGCTCTGCTGGGCACCCTGGGTTCCTCCCCTCCCTGCCATCAGTGCCGCACGCGTAGTAAAACCACACACAGGCTCAGCACCGCGCTTGCTCAGTCGCGAGGTGCTGGGTTGTGTTGGGCACTGGAGCGACGGGGTGCGGGTGGTGCACAGGTGGGTAAAGCATCCTTCAAGGTCCTGGCAGCCTCATCGCCATCCATATCCTGGAGGAAACAGCTTTTCTCACTGACTACAAAAATCTCTGCCTGGCCCCATCCCCACTGGGGTGATGCCCCAACAGCAGCTCCAGCGCCTGCCCTGCGAGGGGTGGGAGCAAGCCCCAGTCACCCTGGGGGAGCCCTTCTAGCCCCGTGCTGCCCCAAAAGGAGCAGAATGAGTCGTCCTCATTGCAGCAAGGCCCAGATTCACCTCTGCAGGCTTTGGCCATCTGCAAGAGAGGTGTCTCCTCCAATGTTTAGCTCCTCTCGTCTCAGCAGAGGAAGCTGGTGCTCGGAGAGGGATTGGTCTCAGTTTCAGTCCTGATCACGGCCTGGGCTGAAGCCAAGTGCTTGAACAAAACCAGTCCCATCACCCCGCTGTCCAGACTGGCAAAATTCACCCAGGAATGAAAGACTGTGCAGCAGCAAACCCTAAATCCTGACCGTGACCACAGTGTGGCACTGCTCCAGGGGACAGAGCCAGGAGCAGGCTCTGCAGACAGCAGGAAGGGGACAGCACTGGACCTTTTCCAGAGCTCCTGGACACCCAGGGCAGCACAGACAAGGAACTCAGCTTGGACTGAAGAAGCACGCAATAGGGAAACTTTATTAATGGCCTCACGACGAGGTCTCAGACCGCAAAGGCATAAAATGTCAACCAAAAATACAGTACTAGGACACGGCTGAGCATGCAAGACAACAATTCTGTGCAGTTTCTCTGAGTTATTTTTCTAACAATTCTTCCTACTGCAGTAATGACCTAACTATTTTCCCTGGCATGTTTCAGTTGAAGACACATTTTGGCAGGAACAAGTAGATATTGTAATGGTGCATCAAAAAAACATGCTTTTTCCCTAGCTGTAGTAAAGACACCAGGTATCGCTAGACACGCTTTGAAATACAGGGTGGCAAACAGAGATGCCCAAGGACGGGGATGTTATCTCCCATTTTAGTGTGCTACTTAGAATTTTAAGCAACTTCATATCCCTTAAGCTTTGGGTTTCTTTTAAGGAGAGGGAATGGGTGGGGGAGTTTGTTTATGAGTTAATTTGCTATAAAGAAGCTGAAAGTAAATCTGTTTGTGTTGCCTTCAGTAACAAATCAGCTTCATTCAGAGCATTGCTGAATTCCATTTCTGAGCCCGCTTCCGTAGAAAACAAGGAGAAACCCCAAAAAGTTTCATTGTCTTCTTCTTGGTATACTTTAAGCAAACAAACCCAGGCTGGAATCTTAACAAGGGCTGGCATTTTCTGAGGCGTCTAAGGGAATAAAGTCTTCCAAATTACAGTAAGAGGGAGATAATCATCTGGTCTGTTTTGCAAAACCACAGCAGAAATGTGAAATAGCTTGCCACTCAAACGATTGCTTTGCCCTTCAAAGGGTGAAATCCAGCCCTGAGCAGGGGGTACCAAGCACACAAATAACAAAAGCGATATACCGCCTGCTTCCCTGGGTAAATTTCACCCTACGGGCTTGAACCTGCTCGCAGTGGAATGGTTCCCACCGAGTTCAACAGTGCAGGATCAAGGCCTTAGGCGTGATGTGGCAGGGTCAGGTACTCTGGTCTGTCTTATTCCAATTCATTCATCACTGCAGAAATTTTGCAGCCAATTTGTCCTATAAAAGGCAACAAAACTTTTCTTTCTACGGTTTCCCTCCCCCCATGCAATGGGTACTGCTGATCTCCGTTCCCGTAGTTACTTCCTGAAGCTTCTCTTGCTGGACGAGGTTGTGGTGATGGAGTAGGAGGACTTGGAGCCACCCCCAGAGGAGAAGCCGAGCGCCCCGCTGCCCATGCCTGCTCCCAGGCTAAGGCCTCCTCCGATTCCTCCTCCCAGAAATCCGCTGGAACTGGCATAGCCACCTCCACCGCTGGAGCTGACCACAGCTGTGGCACAGAAAGAAGCAAACCAAACGTGAGCACCAGGGAACTTGGAACCTGGTTTGGCACCCTGCAAAAAGGGCATTTTCCTCTCTCTACGACCTCCTGCAAACCACAGGGCCCAGGATACCAATCTCCTGTCACAGTTTGGCCCAGAGCATTTATTCCCTGCGCTGAGCCAGGTGCATGTAAGGGTTGAGCAGCCCATCTCCTCCTCCATCACCCCATCTGGCTCAGGACCTCCTACAGCATGGAGAACCCTGTATCAAACACATCCAGCTCATCTCTTGGTGCACCAAAGAGGCCGTGGGCACGTGGTTCACCAGCTACTGGCGGCAATTAAGCGGATGGAAAGTAGAGCCACTGGTTTAGAGCTGCAGACAGTGTCTCCAAGACACCAGCATCCGCCCAGTGTCCAGGCAAGGTGAATTCTCAATGTCTCCCAAGCTGAAAAGACACCCTCTAACATCACCTTTGCACTAACTCGCAATCCAGACAAGGCCTTTTCTCATTAGAAAGATCCTAATTTTCCTAAATTAAATTCCATACAGACAAGTTAGAGCCCAAGTCTGCCATGGAGCCAACAGCACTATCAACTTCTGTCTTTGGGGGCTCCCATTTAAGAAGGGGGCTAACTGGGTTGCAGGAGGCAGGGCGCTACGAGGCACCTGCCTGCAGACCCAACTGGTCCCCACCTGCGTTTTCTATCAACATATGGTTACGTGTAACTATTATAAATTATAAAATCAACTCACAGATGTTGACGCTGCCAACTCCATCACCAGCCAACCTGCCGGAGAAGAAAAACACAAAGGCACAAAAAAAAAAAAAAAAAGGAAGAGGACAGGTTAGACTCTGCATTACTCAGTGTTCCCCCAGGGCCTCAGCGCTGAGGGTGAAGACAATGGCAGTGAGTTATTACTGCTGCTGTAAATAATTCAGACAAGATAAGTGTGCCATCCAGCGCTTTGTGCTGGCCCTACGTTTACAAGCGCTGTTATCACCTGGGGGGCTGAAAGAGCACAGAACCTCTGTCCTAACTCCATGGGGATTTCAGTCGCTGGGAAATTTTCTGCCACAGCATTGAACAGCTGATGGGAAACAGTTTTTTTCTTCTTTGCATATTTTCACCAAAAGTATCAAATTTTCCCCAGAACCTGACAGTCCGGTTCTTCAGCCAAAGCATTTTCAGAACCAAAAATCAGTTTAAAATGCATGATTTTCTCTTCTGTATTTCCTTGCAGAAACTGGAATTGGGCACTCACAACGTCCCCAAGCACAGGGAACATGGGGCTGGACCCTTCCTCACGGAAAACCCACAGGTTGCACCCACCTGCTCTCCTCTCCCTCCAGCAGCTTCCTGTAGGTCGCGATCTCGATGTCCAGGGCCAGCTTGACGTTCATGAGCTCCTGGTACTCGCGGAGCTGCCGGGCCATGTCCTGCTTCGCCTTTGCAAGAGCTGCCTCCAGCTCCTCCAGCTTTGCCTTGGCATCTTTGATAGCCAGCTCGCCGCGTTCCTCGGCTTCGGCAATAGCTGCCTCCAGCTTGGCACGCTGCAGGGACAGAGCGAGGTAGGTCAGTGGGCATCTCATCTCCTTGGTGGAGGACACTACTGCCCATGGACTTCTGACATGTACTGGTCAGACCCTCTCTGTGTATCTGCAGAGCCCTGGAGCCATCTGCTCAACTTAGATACCTTGAAGTTGATGCCTACACATTTTTTTGGGGCACTGGATGGAGGAGATCAGCCTGCAAAGGAAGCTAATCTCATCCCAAGGTATGTTCTTCTGCAAGGCATACCCTATTTCTCTCCACTGGCTACATTTTCAGAAGACTTTCTTCAGGTGATCCTCAGCTACTCAGCCCACCCACACCGCACAAAGTAGCACAACACTTAGGGTTAACACCAGCTCAGGTTTTCTCTCCTGTTATGCCCCAGAGCTTGTTCAGAGCCAGTTGGACTCCAGCAAGCTTTGATGTGAGGCAAGCGTGGACTCGAGCAGACCTGCAGTTAACAAACAACGTGGACCTAACCCAAAAGCATCCCTGTGGGGCCACATCAGGCTAATGCACCCTCAGCTGCACTCCCTGCACCTCCAAAAAAGCCCCACGTTTGGCAAGAAGGGCTCACTATGAACACGTCTGCTTTATACTCTCATTCATTATTCAAGGGAGCTGCACTGGGTCAGCTCTTTGCTTGTAAGTGTGTGTTGAAGCCTCCCTGCCCTGAAACCAAATAAACACAAATGGATGAATCACAATGGCTTATCTCCAGCTTTGTGCACCCCGGTTATGGTTATTCACAGCCAGTTTTCAGCCCCAGCATGGTCTGAACCACTCACCGGTCTGGCTTTCCCCAGCCGTTTGATAAAGCGATAACAGCTGCTGGAGAAAGCAAACAGAACTCCCATACAGCTGAAAAATTCTTTTATGTGCCCAAACATGGTGTTCCCTTCTGCAAAAAGGGAGTGGACAAAGATCCCAGAAGCAACAGGGTACAAAGAATGCGTGTGGCTGGGAGAGAGGCCACATGCAGCCATGCCCTTTGGAAACTGCATCACTCCCCTTCTGCGCTCCCAGGTTGCTGGCAGATTTGCTCTCCCCTGTAGTTCAGCTGCCTCTCAGCATTACATCGCTCACAACACAGTTTCTCCCTCCAGCAGAACTCACGTCTTTTGAGGTGAGCATTGCAGCCGCCCCCAAACACCCAGATCCCTGGCACACTTGTCGCTGCCAGATCCACTGCTCTGTAGCAGGAGGAGGACAGCTTCTCACCTGAGCCTTTGCATTTTCAATTTCAGCCTGTATCCTCTGGATCATGCGGTTTATCTCTGAGATCTCATTCTTCGTATTGCGCAGGTCATCTCCGTGTTTCCCAGCAGTGACCTGCAGCGCCTCGTACTGTGACATACAACATTATAAGATGAAAGGATGGAGTCAGGCTGGCAGTCAGTTAGGTGGCTAAAATACCTCCCACTCATGACACACAGGATACGTGTGCTAACAGAAGCTGTAACTGCCTTTATCTCTCCCATAACTCACCTTGCTCTGGTACCAGGACTCGGCCTCCGCTCGGCTCCTGTTGGCGATCTCCTCGTACTGTGCTTTGACCTCTGCGATGATGCTGTCCAGGTCCAGGTTACGGTTGTTGTCCATGGACAGCACCACAGACGTGTCGGAGATCTGGGCCTGCAGCTCCTGAAGTTCCTGACAGTTGCATTAAAAACAATACCATTAATCACTGATTTTTAAGGGCCTCTCTTTTGGAAGCCAATTAAAGAGAGAATCTGAGAAGAAAAGGGAGGCAGATAAGAAGAACTGAATCAAAATATTCATTAATTAGAAGGAAAACAACTGAATCACATCAACCTTGCAAAGCACAAAGTAACAAACAACGGCAGAAATAGAGCTACTTCTTATCACCCACATTGTGACAGCAAGGTTAGTTTACCCCACTCCTGAGATAAGAACCCAGCATGAAATGCTAGTCCAAGGATGCAACGTGTCCAGTTGAATCAAATTCTTATCTCGCAAATAATGGGGAAGATAAAGGTGTCTGAGATGATGAGCTTTCCTTTTTTTCTCTCACACAGCATACAAGCACACACCAGCACTGGCTAGAATACACTGTTTTCCCTTGTTTTCACAGTAACAGCATTGAAAAATAATGCATGTCCTGGCTACGTTTGCAATAAATCCACCTCACATCCCAGGTAGGGAGAAATTACTGTGACATTTCACAGGATGTGCATTTCACTTGCAGGCCTATCTCTGCTTATGCAAGGAAAGACTCCATGACTCCACCACCCTTCTTGTCTCTGGAAACAGCACGGTCATTATCTCAGTCTCCCTTTGCTGCTCTTCACCCACCGGTGGTGCTACACAAGCAGCCACAAGCAGCGGAAAGGACCTTACCGCTTCATGGAGAGACCTCAGGAAGTTAATCTCATCCGTCAGCGCATCCACCTTGGCCTCCAGCTCCACTTTGTTCATGTAGGCAGCATCCACGTCCTAAAAAAGAGTGATAATCCATTGAGATTGCCACGGCTTTGACTAAGTCCACCCGGCCTTTGATGGCTTCAAAAGCAGCCATGAGCCCGTCAAGTTCCCCAAGCTGCCTGCTCTCCGTGTCCATCTGCCTAATGACCCACCATGTCCGAAAAATTATCTACCAGTGTACTAAATATTGCTGGTCTGCAGGATCCTGGATGTTCTGTAGGCTCCCCTGGACCTGTGTTTGCACTGTCAGTTTGGACAGTCAGGGGAGGCCTTAGGAAATGTCCCCAAGAAAGATCTAGCCGTAATCTATGACATCCATGGGATCTGGCACTCCTTCCCAGCTTCCTCTGAGCCTTTAGCCAGCAGTGAGAACTGTAATTCTGCACCTGCAGGTCTCCAGGTACAGCTGGAGCGGAGTGAATGTAGGGGCAAAAAGGGGGGAATGGCAGCAAACACATACGAGCTGTCCCTGCTGATAACCACGGCACACACCTTCTTGAGCACCACAAACTCGTTCTCTGCTGCCGTGCGCTTGTTGATTTCATCTTCATATCTGCCAGGAAAAAAAGGGATTGGTGTGAAGTTAGAGTCTGGGTGCAAGGAAAAAGCATCACAGTGAAGAGTTACCCCAAGCCCCTTCTCTGTCCCTCCGTTTCTCTCTGTGAACCATCTCTGCAAAGCCTGTGACCTCCCCAGGCAAGCCAGCCAGAGGCAGAGGGTTCCTGTACTGCTGCAGCACGTGGCTTATTTGCACCAGAGGTACCAGCTGTACGCCACAGTTCCTGGGCACTGTTTGAATGAACTGATGCGAGAAAGCTGTTCTGCTCCACACCACCGTGACCACTCACCTGGAAAGCATTTCCCACACTCATCAAAATTCACTGCATTCAGATTTCTGCTCCTTATCCTCAGCCCTGGACAGCTGCAGGATGGCAGTCTCTGTCCTGAGGCTCTCAGCCCTTTCACTTACCCCTTGAGCGAGCAAACACAAGTGCAGAAGAGATGCAACCACATTCAACAAACTCCTCTATGCTGGTCAAAGCACCTGCTAGTGCTGCTTTCACTGTGCACTTCCTTACCACAGGCATTTGCCAACATTTTGCAGGTGTCAAGCACATGCCACCGTCCTGGTAAGAGCTGAGTGTAATTATCCTCATGCTGCACAAAGCGGCTGTGCGTCCAAGTCACACAAATTCCTAATATTGGCTACATCCCTTCCATAGGTGTTCACCTTTAGATGTTATCTAGATCCTCAGCAGATAAAAATCACGGTCCCTTGACATGATGGGAGTTCACTGATTTGCACCCCTTGCAAGGCTGGACCTCAGAGCTTTACACCATTCTACATAAGCCCACCTGCTGAAACGAACAGCAAGAAGCTGCTACATGAATCCTGAAAGTTATCCAAGGAACAGAGCAGGAACCCTTTTCTCTGGCTGTCTTGGAATTGCAGTTAGAACACTGCTCTGTTTATTTACACAGTTCCTGCGTGACTAGAGCTGTAATTTGGCTTCTGAAGGATAAACTACATGTACGTCCCCTTCTGCTCTGCACCGGAACCTTGCCCATCCACATCGGCATAAATGGATGCTGTCCCTTTTCGAGTCAATGCATTGCATCCATTGCTATTGCAGAGTAATATACGACCTGGAAATGGCGCGTATGTGCTGCACAGGCACAGCCGGCAGCGCAGAATGGATGATCAGAGATAGGTAAAAAGACTGAATTATTCTAGAACGGTTTGTCAAATTCCTCGTTTCCTGGGGGAAGCTCCACCAAACTGGTCAACGAAGTGACAAATCATTCTATGCTGCCCACTACCTCCCGAGGCGCCCGGGGAAGCACCATCACACCGCGGCATGCCCTGCGCCAAGCCACGTGGACAGCGTGAACAGCCTGCTCCTTCCCTTGCTTACTCTGAACCACACCCTTAGTCAATGCACTTGGGAACAAGGGACTGAATCTCATCCCCTGGAGCCTCGTGCATATAAATCTCCTCCCCTACCCCAGTTGTAAACTGACGATTACCGTGTAAATTGGACGTATGAAAAGAGGCAACAGGCACATAAAGAGCTTGCCAGGTTTTAGGTATTCTACTTTGAAGATGAGATTTTCTTCACGGAAATGGGGAGAAGCAGGTTCTGAACTTGTTACTACGGCCTCACTCCCTTTGCTGCATAAGCTCCTAATTCCTGTTTCCCTTCTCGTAGCACATACAGGGTTTGGTTTTACACAGACCTGTAAGCCGGAGGAACAACTATACACCTGTACACCTTGCATTCACGTGACGTGCAACTAAAATTAGGGCTCTAATTCCTCTGGGTGCAAACCAGCTCGTTGCTGCTGCCTCGCAGAAATGCGAAGCACAAGCGTGGATGAGCACAAAGCAGAAATAACCGAGCAGGGTTGGGGGAAACATCATCCCCGTGCACCTCTGGGAATGTCTGGCTATTGACTTTCCCTAAACACACCCCAGGGATTATCAGATCTGTTTGTTTTCAGTTCCTGCTTGATCCAGTTTGCCAGCTTTTCTTTCTTTCCTTTTTTAATTAAAGGCATTCCCCTGCACAGCTGGGTTGGGCACAGGCTGGGACAAAGGCTACTTTCTTCATGGGACCCCTCCCAAGTGACACAACTTGGACTGAAAAGGCACTTAGAAATTGCAGGTCACCTGCTCCGTTACCTACCCACAGAACAAGCAACAGTTCACCCACCACCTGCCAACCTGCTGAGCTCCCATGGGTACCTGCGGACCCGAACTGGCACGCCCAACCCAAAGTATGAAGCCATCCCCGAGGAGGCCCCAAAGCAAAGCCAAGAGGACAGAGCCACTGAAGACCAGGAACAAGGTGCCAGGAACCACAAGTGATGCAGGCAAGAAGAATCCAGGCAGCTTCCCTGGATTAGACACCTAACTCATGGCTGGAATAAAAATCTCCCTCCCTAGCAGAAAAGCTGGGGACATCTCTGCCCCAACCTGCCAGCTCAGCTACAGTGTTAGATGGGAACATTATACGTTACTTGGTCTTGAAATCCTCGACAAGATCCTGCATGTTCTTCAGTTCGCCCTCCAAACGTCCCTTGTCATTCAACAACCCATCCAGCTGATGTCGCAGGTTGTTGATGTATGCTTCAAACATGGGACCAATGTTACTCCGGGAGGTCTTCTGGTCCTGGAGGAGGCTCCATTTGGTCTCCAGCATTTTGTTTTGCTGCTCCAGGAACCGAACCTGGAAAACAACCAAGGGGTCATTTGTGAAAGCGGGAGGAAGGGGGAGCTGGCACTACAGAGTTTGAACCCAGGGGGGAAGGACAGGCTGCAGCTGGCATCTGAAGAATTTAGGTTGGTCATAGGAAGCACATAAACTCTGGAGGGTGATAAAGACCATGAGGGAGCACTGCTACTCTGGGGCTTGGCTTATGACTTTAAGGCTGTTATGAATTAAAGATAAGCAGATTCTGCTTGCTTGACCCTTGACAGAAGGCATCCACAGACCTCAGAGTCAGCCAATTACTCAAACTCCAGGCCTGGATTCCTTGCATTTCGAGGATGCCAGAGCTGCAGTTTACACAGGATCAATTAGTGCAAGACAGTAAAGCCACAGAGGTACAGGGCAGAGCAAACACCGCAGCAAGCTCTGACTTATGTCAAGATCTGTCCTACCGGGACAATTCCAAGAGGCCCCCTCCTCCCTGAATTTGGTGTGCTTGGGTGCAGATTTCATTGTTAAAGCCTGCCCCCACATTACAGGCAATGCCAGCCCGGGAGCAGAGAGGTGGCCTGAGCAGGACAAAACCCTTTACTGAGGGCAACACAAGCCAGGCTTTAATAAAAGTAATTGGATTGCAGTAGGCAAATCACACTATGCTGTTGAGGACCCGATCCTGAGCCTGTTTGTGAATCCCCCACCAGGTTAAGCAAGCTTTGGGTCAGACCTGCTTTTGATCAGTGTCCACAAACTCTTTCCAACACCTCACCTTGTCAATGAAGGAGGCGAATCTGTTGTTGAGTGTCTTGATTTGCTCCTTCTCCTCCTTGCGCACCCGCTGGATATTGGGGTCAATCTCCAGATTCAGGGGTGTCAGGAGGCTCTGGTTGATGGTGACCTCCTGAATGCCCCCGGGGCTGAGCCCCCCACTGAATCCCATGCCTCCATAGCCGTATCCAGAGCGCACGCTGTAGGAGCTGCCACCTCCAAGGGAGATCCGCTTGTTGGTGGAGCCGAAGTTGTAGAGGCTGGAGCTGCCAAAGCCACCAGCCCTGCTTAAGCCAGAACCCCCTCCTACTCCACGGGTCGAGGAGACGGTGCTGACCCGCACTTGGCTGATCCCTGGGATGGCTGCAGAGCGAGAGCTGAAACTCACAGACCGGGACATGGCTGCTCTGAAGGCGTTTTCAGTATCCCCCACCCTTCAAAAGCTCAGGGAAGCTGTGCTGGAGACCAGGAAAGTGAGCGCGTTAGTGTGTTCTCCTGACTGCTTCTCCTTTTATCCGTTAGAAGAGCTGGGCTTGGCCCAAGGGCAAAAGAGGGATCATTTTACTGCCTTGGAGAGCTGGGTGTGCCTGGCTGCCTTCCCACCCTCTGTCAACCTGCTGAACTCGAGCCGGCGAGAAGGGAAGGGCCAGGGAAGGGACAGGACACACCTGGCGCCGTGTCCCTACACTCAGACCTGGCTTTGTTCTGCACCTCCCTTTGCCTCTGCCACATGTGTGGCCCAGGGAGTGAACCGCAGAGCTCTTCTGGTCCCACTCGCAGAGGAGTTAGAACAGGACAGGTCCGATCCCTGTTCCCTCAAGGCTTCTCCATTCCTCCCCGCTTGCCTAAATAGATCTTGAAATGAGAAGAGGGGAAAAACACACTGATTTTTAACTCTGTTGCAGGGCAGTAGCTCCCCCGTGCAACAACCGAAAGGAGGTAAGGGGCCTCAGCTTAGCGCCAGGTCCAGCCCAGTTTAATATAAACCAAAGCCGGCTGCAGCCTTGGACACGCACCCACCGTACCCTGCCAGCAGCACCCAGCGAGCCTGTGCCACACAGGGGGATGAGGGCGGCAGATGAGAGGTACCGCCCCCAGCCCTGAACACCGTGGGTTTGCCTTCCCTCTCCTGCTAGAGCTAAAATAAAGGTGGGTTAGGTAGGCTGCACCCTGCGTGTGGAAATACCCAACATGCCAGTCCACACTCAGCAGGAGACAGGACAGGTTTCTGCTTAAATTTCTGGACTCCTCTGCAAAAGAGGCAGAGACAAAAATCAGTTTTATGAGCTTTCTGCATTTTCAAATAGCCTTGAAGGGACAGATCTCCTTCCTATCAGGTTGTAAACCCTCCATGATATTTCAAAGTCTGGCCTGAATGTGTTACCCTTCAGCTCTTCTCCGCACCAGAAGAGCAAGACAGTGCTGGCTACATATTCTGGCCACAGCCTGTTCAAAAGATGTGCTTCCTTCTTTGTGGGAAGAACACGAGGTGGCTGGAGATCCCAGCTACTACAAGAAAATTCTCTTTTTTTGGAGGAAAAGGGGGAGACTGAGCCAGACAGAGACACAGGAGGCAAGATTCCTCCCTGCCTGGCAAAGCTGCCTCAGCTTCCACCAGCAAAAAAAATAAATCCATCGAGTGTAAAGCAAACTCGCGGGTTACGTACACCCAGCTATGCTCGGCCTGATGGCCGACGCAGACCGGCGAGGGCTCATTCCGTGGTACAGAGCTTGCAACAAGGCAGAAGCCTCCGGTTGCTTTACGTAGCTCCAAGTCCTTCCGAGTGCGCAGAGAAAAAAGCAGGCTGCTTTTGCAACAGCTCCTGGGTGTCTTGAGAAGACATGGCTTGAATCTGAGAGTGTGATTTACAGTCCTGCAGTCAGGCAAGAATGACTCCCACCAAAGTGAGCCCCAGCTGCTGGATCTTATCAGGGTGCATTCCAGCCTCAACTCCTTTGTATCAGCAGACAGGGATGTTTTGCACACCACTACGTGGAACCCATAAAGCAATCCAGGCAGGTAAAATACAAGCCTGCTGTCAGATAAACTATCATAAAGGCAAAGCTGTTCTCAGCGGCGTCGGCAGAAACACGGGTTCAGCAGTAAGAAAACTGAACTTCACCCTGGTCTGCACTACGAAGGGCCAGATCAATGAAAAGCCATTTTCTAATCTCAGGCATCACTGATTTTAGTAAGGATGAGTCTGTCTTCCATTCAAGGTTCTTTTCTGTACCATGAGCAACCCAGGCAATGCAGGAGAGATGCAGGAAAGCCTCATTTACCTTGCTGCTATACACTCCTCAGCTCTCAGCTAGCCAGCTTAGATCCCTTGCACTTACTACAACCCACCCTGCAAAGTGAACATTCCCTGTTTAAATCCAGTTTCAAGTCAGGTTAAGTCACAGCAGGATCCAACAATCCAGAGACATCACAAGCAGAGTTTGCTTGTGTTGTTGGGATGCCATGGTAACACTGCATAGCTTTACAACCACACCGAATGTTAAATACTTCCAAGCCCATGTGAATGACCCCCAGAGATGCAGGTCTGATAATGCAGCATACACTGCACTGACTGGTTAAACACCCTCTTGGGGAAGTAAATGCTTTGACATTGCGACTGTGCTTGGTGTCACAAGCAGCCAGCCCAGCCCCTGCACACCTAGGAACAGCTCGCCGCCGTGCACCCATGCTCATGAAGCCGATGAAAGTGTCCCAAACAATAAATCCCTCCATAAACCTTTGGGAAAATGAGCCAAGTTCTCAATACCAGCCCAGAAAGCAAGAAAAAAAAAAAATCACATATGGTCACGTCCTAACGGAAGAGGAAGAAATCTTTGCAGGCGAGCAAAATTGTGCCTTAAAACCGTGTTATTGTGCTGATCAATGTCAGCTTGTCGATATCCCACGTGCCGTCTCTCGCTGCGTGTTTAGAAGGCAATGTTGGGATGGAGAGCTCTGTGGAGCGGGCAGCGCCCTTAGGTTTTGTGTTTGCACAGCGCAGTCCACTCCGCGATTACTGCTCCAGAGCGCTT
Organism: Psophia crepitans; assembly: GCA_013399095.1. Taxonomy (NCBI): domain Eukaryota; kingdom Metazoa; phylum Chordata; class Aves; order Gruiformes; family Psophiidae; genus Psophia; species Psophia crepitans. Next base: position 132,527 of record VWZZ01002062.1, on the reverse strand, counting down.
CGGCAGTGAGGCGTAAATTAACTAAGTGTCCTAATGACAAGCGGCGTTTCGGTGGTCTCATGATTGGGGTGTTGCAAGAGCACGACAGGGCACTCATGGGACTGTCAGAACAACGCTGTCAAGCTGTTACTCCTGCTAACACCACCCAAAAGCACTGCCGACACAGCGGCACTTCCACCGATGCCCGCAGCCACACAACTGCTGTGCTGAAGATTCCCCTCTGTGCTGCGACCACGGCTCCTCCTTTCAGGATCTAAGTAACCTCGTTAAAAAAAATCTCCTGTTCCTCAACAATTCCTGTGAATATAGGGATTGCTCCAGAGGGAACCTGTTCCTTTACTGTCCCAAATGCAGGCGCCATATGTCAACAACCTGATGCACAAATGAGCCACATTAGGATGAGGTGGCAACTTATCATGAAGGTTTATTGATCTGTTTAATCCTCTTCCTTTGTCACTCAGACTATAAAACTGAATATAATGACGCTGTTCTTCAGCCTAGTGACTCACCGAAAGGAAAGTGGCCTTTCCAGAACGGCGATGTCTGGCTGATTTGAAGGTTTCATCCGTTCCAAAGGCTGGGACGTCGGTGCAGTTCATTGCCTCGCAACAGGAACCCTCCTGCTGTAACTTGGGGCCTTCCATCTAATTTGAAATTGTTTAACTGGTGTGTTTAGTTTCCTGTCACTGCCCACTTCTGAGGCACTGAAATTGGTTAATTGGTGTGTTTAGTTTCCTGTCACTGCCCACTTCTGAAGCACTTAAACGGCTCTCTGGAACCTGGTACGATTCCCCTAGTAAAGTTAGGTCACCATCCTCTTGGTCTTACACTGGATGGACCGAAATGCTCATATATTTCACCAAACAAGTGGCTTTTCTGAGTCTCACCTAAACTACACCGTGTCTTCCAGCTACACCTCTCCTTCTTGCAATGAAGCACAGCAGCCTCAGCATTAACGGGGACATCACGGGACCTGCAGGAATAGCTGGAGGCAGCTTGCCCAGGGTGACACAGCCAGCTGCCGTAGACCAAAGCCAGCTCCATGTTCCCAGCAAGGCTTCCAACAAGCTCCTGTCGCTGCAGGGGCTGTGTCTCACCTTTCCTCCTCCCTCTGCCCACTCCACTGAGGCCGGGAAGCCCTTGGCTCTGTTCCTTGCTGCCTGGCCACTCCTGGGAAGCTGCCTGCTGCTGGCTGTGTGATCCACCGCTGAGAAACACCTCCTGGAGCTCAGAATTGGCCATGCTTGTCCTGTTAGCTGAAACCCAAAAAAAAGCATCAGTTTAAACCCAGAGATGTTTAGATAACAGCACAAAACCACTCGCCAGCACCTCCAGGCACGACTTGGACCCCAAAAAGAGTTGCTGCTACTGGCATTCCTCCCCCCTTTCAGTATCTTCCAGCTGCTCAGTACAGCGATGCAGCTCCCCTGCCCACGGATTGAGCCCCACGTGTCTCCTGTGCTGGTTACAGAAGGAGCTTTACACCACACTCCGTGGCTGCTGCAATAGAAACCTCTGCTCGTTGCCATGAGCTCCTGGACAAACAAGCAAACGCAGCCCATGCAGATGGGGTGCCGGATCCTTCCTGGGCCACAGCACGTGGCAGGCCACCAGCTCTTCAGGAAAGCTGTGTCTGACACATGGGGCAAGCATTCAAGCTATGGACTTTCCCCTCCTGCAGCCTATTTTACAGGCACCTAAAGCTGTTTTCTTTCCCCTCTCCTCCAAACTACAAGATAGTATGATTACAAGAAATCATGAAGGGATAACTATAAATACAGTTATAATTATGTATAATCATAATTACATGGATAATTTTTACATGAAAGTCGAAATTCACTCCCACAGCTAAAGCCTTAAGGAAAAAACAAACAAACAAACAAATTAAAGTTCTACATTTCTCAGAGCTGAGGTGAAATTGCCAGCCCTGGCAACAGCAGGCTCAGTTTTTCTGGAAACAGCATGTCTTGGAAGAGACCGGAAAAATCCATGCTCTGTCCCCACAATAATCACACGCGACTTTTGAGCCCAGCCTGCAGAATCTGTTGGGTCTGTTCAAGTTCCTAACAGTGGATCTGATCTAACCTCTGCGGCTCCTCGCACGGCACAGGGCAGGCACGCTGGGTCAGATCAGTGGCCGTCTATCTTGAGCCAGTAACACACGCTGGCCAGCCCCAAAATACAGGGCAATTACAAAGCGATCCTTCCTCTGGCCGTACTTCTCCAGCCATCGGCTGTTTAACCTGTCCCAAGTTGGAGGTTGCATCTTGACCAGCACGTTTAACCGCTGCCGATGGTCCTCTTGCCCCATTATTGGTCCGCTCCTCGGTTAAACCCATCCCTGCTCGCTACAGCCTGCGGCCATGAGATTCCACGTGGCACGAGCAGATCGTCCTGTGATCCTGTTTTAATTAACTCAATTTTAAACTAATGTGGTCCGTTCAGAGCAGATGTAAACTACGAGGATGTTTCACTGCAGTTAAGGGACGACCGTCAGTTCACAGGAACTGAAATACAACAACTGCAGCAGTACGCAGCATTATCGCCGGCGTTTGTGGGCATAATTCATGCCGAGGGTAAAGCACGGTGCCGCAAAGTGAATGGAGCAAAGGAGAGAAAAGATCTAGCGCAGTCATCAATGAAACGCTCTTATCAAACTTTCTGACGCAGCTCGGGCAGAGTCGATGGCACGATGCCACTTCACACCAACTGATCCTCCATCTCCAGGAAGGATGGGGATCCTTCAGGATGTCCAGGAAGGACTAAGGTCTTGCTTCCCCCAAAATATTAAGCATCCAACACGGCAGCCATCCTAATTCGCCCGTGTTTGTACAGCCCTTGGTTCGGTATAATTGTGGACAACGGCTGGGTTTCTTAAGAGCTACCACAACACAAACAACCATCTTCAGCCTGGTGACTACATGGGAACAAAGCTGCTCCACAGCCTCTGGCCCCAATAACAAATTCCAAGATCTTTTGCAAAACCGAAGCTGTCCAAACAGATCTCTTGCCCAATAAATGCTCCTAAGGAAGAAAAACAACAAAGAAAAACACAGAACTGTATGTGGTGTTTTAGAGATAAACTGTCCTGCTGGCAGGAAATACGTGGGAGAAGCAGGAGTAAACCCGTATCACCTCCCTCCACTCCCTACGCACTGAGCGACACGTTACCAAACACGTGCCTGCAAAAATTCACTGGAATCTTCAGGCCACTGGATTGCAGAAACTCCCAACTGTAAACTGTAAACCATCCTCCTACTATAGGGAATGGTTTGTACCAGCCAGGGTTTCCAGAGATGGTTTCTCCTGGACAAGCACCAGGGATGTCCACAGCAGGGATGTTTTCCATGAGCCACTGCAGGAATTTAATGCATTCAACCTGTAAAAATGGGACCTCGCAGGATCTACCCGAAACAGCTCAACCCATGAACACATGAACAGTTTTATGAATGGCAGAGAAGCAGAAAAGCAAAGGCAGAGGGACTAAACCCAAGAGGCGTAGGATCTCCTCCCAGATGAGTCACTGTCAGAAGAAGACAAGGGAAAAAAAAAATCTAGACGATTAATTTGTTACAAGTATTTTATTACAGCTACAATCACCAAGCTGAGATGGCTATCTCTGCTTACAGAGGGGCCAATTCAGCTCTCAGGGAGACAAGGGTTTTTTTTTTCCTACAGTTGTGAACACAGGAAATACAGGAACGAGGAGAATCGCGCTCCCGACATCTGGGCTTTGGTACTTCCCATCTGTCTGCTGTTGCACCAGCCAGGTATTTTATCTCGGTGTTTATATCTCAGCCTGCTCCAGCACCCAGCTGTTAATCCAAGTATGACAGAGTTGGAAGCTTCCAAATGAAAGCCAAAAGGGAGGGGCAAC
>VWZZ01002062.1:89208-128635 GCA_013399095.1 Psophia crepitans | reverse complement strand
CCCCCCCCCCCCCCCTTTCCTCTGGTCTTCTCCCCAGCTTGGGACTTGGTATCAGGTTTTACAGTATGATCAAAGGGCAAGATTGCAGCCTTGGACCTGATGGGGAGCCAAGCCCTGGGTGCTGATGGCAGCAGAGGGTGTGGTAGGTCTGTGTCTGGCACCATCACAATCAATATACTCAACAATGACAATAATAATTGTAATTATAATTATCTTGCATCTGCCCACATTGCCTATGACACGATTGACTCTTTCCAGGCCTGTGGGAGGGAAGATCAGCTCCAGCACTGCGTGGAGCTGGGGCGACCCATGGCCATGCCTGCTGCTCAACCTCCTCCCCCCAGCCGCCTCCTCCCTGCACCCGCCAGCACCCCAAAGCGCCCCCAGCCATCAGGTCCACTCGCGGCAGGTTTCCACGTTACAAAATGAGAAGAGGGGAAAAACACACGGGCCTGGAAGGAAAAGGAGAAGAGGAAAAACAGTGCCAAGAGTGAGAAGAGGTCTCTGTGATGCTGAGGATGCTTCCTTCCCACGTACCGCGGGCTGCGCAGCTCCTCAGCGCAGGGGAAGAGCTTCACCCAGTATGAAAAAAGACACAAGGGCCCTTCAAGGTAGGACTGAGCTTCCTGCGTTCACCGAGCGCGCACCAGGCATGAATCAGTTGCACAGAATTTGACCCCAGGAGTTAAAAATCAGGATGAATCAGATCTGGTACCAGATTTAAGAGGGATTACAGACTTGCTCCTGGGCTTAGTGCTGGCATGGCCCTGACACACGCACACACGTGGGGTTGCACAGGGCCGTTGCAATGGCACACGCAGCCCAGCAGTGCCACGTCATAACCGTCCTCACAAAGCCGCGACCGAGCGAAGCAAGCAGGCGATTCCTCCCTCTGCCTCAAGGTGCTGACTTGGGCCTGTGCCTGCGCTGCGCGCACGCTACGAACCTGTTGAGCTACGCTACAGGGCACACCATTTTGTGCCAAAATTTCCCTTGCAGACACGTCGGGACAGCAAGCGGCTCCCGGACGCACGCTGCACTTAGAGGAGGCTCCAGGAATTAACCAGCCCCCGGGGGTAAGCCAGCACCAAAACCACGTACACAGCAACTGCCCCTTCGCAGTAATTCAAGCACTGACCAGGAGCAGGGCGGGCTGTGCCCTGCACCTCTCTGCCCACGCTGCGGAGGCGTTGGGTTGCATCATTTGGGAAGTATGCGGCACGACAAACTGCCCCAGGACAGCGGTGGTGAGGTGTAGGCATGGCCAAACGCCCGCTGTGCGTTTATTCCAGACAGGTGTTTTGGTGGCACAAGGCGAAAAGTGGAAGACTGAGCTCCAGTTCATGTAAGTGGCCTGGGGGAAATAATAAACTCAGACCTTCTGCCTGATGATTTGGGCACACGGGCTCTGAAAAGCGCAGGCACAAGGCAGCCACAAGTGAGGGGGGATAGAGGCACTGGTTCTGCAGCACGAGGAGCTCCCACCCTGAGCTTTGTGGGATCCCAGAGCAAATCGTCCCTCGAGCAGTGTCACCGTCCTTTCTCCCATTCCCACTCTCACCAAGTCCCTGCTCCCAGCTTGTGGCTCCCACCTGATGACAAAGGCTCAAATCCCTGTTCTGGCAGGGAAACAGAACACCCCCGAAGACACCCCACCTCCTGCACCATCCCCTGCATTTCTGGGCTCCCTCCAGCTACACTGATTTTAGGAGAGAAGCTGCTGCAGGCTGGGACGGCTCTGATGAGCCACCAATCCCCCCCTTGGGGCAAAACAATCCGTTCCTCCGGCAGTTCCTAATGCAAACTTCCATCTTCTAACTATCACTTTGATATCTTAGGTCTTTTTTTTTTTCCCCTTCAAAAAAAGAGATCCCAGTGTATTTTAGCTTCAGAACCTGCAAGTTGCAAAACAGGTAGATGGCCTCATAAATATCCATGCAACCTCATTAAGAGCTAAAGGTTCGCAGTACCCACTGAAACACAATACATCATTATTTATGCTGCAAACCATGTGAGAATGACACACAATGCAGAGACAAAATGCCTAATTAAATGTGACACAAGAGCACAGAGCCAGATTGTGATCAGTGGTTGATACTGGGTGCTGTCTAAAAGGAATGAAGTCATTTGCTCAAGCGTGGATTGAGAAACACCGCGCAGGAAATCCTCACGTTGCGTGTCTCATTTATGCTCTTTTTATAAGCGGGGACATTGAGAAAGGAGAAGCCGTTTGCCAAAGTAACAGGACAGGTTATTAGAAAGGGAACTGGCAACCTTCAGGCTCCCTGCGTAGCTCAGAAGAGTGGGCTCAAGGAGCGGCTGGCACAAGGACAAGCAGGATGACAGCCAGCTGGGGACACACGGGGATTCACAGGCTTTGGGGCAGGCTTCACCGGAGAAAAGCAAGCAGCGGTCTCCAAGGTGAAGCCGAGTCCCCTTATTTGGGAGACGACAGGATGCGGCTGCCTAGGGGAGATCGAGCGCCCAGCAGCTGCTTCCCCAGCCCCAGGCACGGCCGGTATCACCCAACCTCTTTGTGCAGCGGGAAGGGAAGAACGTGCAGCGCCCCAGCAGAAACAAGTGATGTCACCACCACTTAATTAGTCCTCCTTCTTTTTTTTTTTTTTTTTTCAATACCTGAAATTTCCTGGAAACTACGTGAGCAAAAGCGCAGCAGCTGGGTTGGAAACCTTCCTGACTGTGAAGCAGATGTGGGCACGTCCCGTCCTGCCTTCCAAACCCTTCTATAAATTCTTTGCAAGTGACGTCTATTTTGAGGGAAGCGATTTAGGCAGAATTTTAGCTACTTGCTGTTTCACCCAGAAATCAAAAAGGAAGGAGGAGGGAAGGGGGCTGGCAGGAGGCGGGGGATGTGGATGGCTCTGGACAGGCAGGTAAAGGAATGAAAGGAGGAGGTGAGAATGGGAATGGACACCACCAGGGTGGATGAGCATGGACAGGAGGAGTAGGTGAGAAAGAAGGAAAGAACAGGGGTGGAGTGCAGCCAGGGAAGGCTGCAGAGCTGTCCCCAACCACCCCCCAAACCAGGGCCCACAAAGACCCACAGTCTGGGTTGAAATTCTCCCATCCCCAGCCACCATGCCCTGATCCCAGCGTGGGCAGGGTGGCTACAGCGCTTCCCTCAGTGCCCACCCACTGTCCCCCAGGGCTGGGAAGGGTCAGAACAAGGAGAGCAATGGCAAACCACATGCGTGCCCAAATTAGCGTGCAGCCCTGTGGTCACTGGCGTGTCCCTGGCTGTCCTGCCACAGCACCGGTCTGGGCATGCCTCCAGCCCAGCACCTTTCTTCTCCACTTGGCACTGTAGAGATGGGCTGAGAAAGAGCTGAGCTACGGCGTCTCTGCAGTCCAAGCCCCTCACCACGAACCCAGCTCTGGGCAGCGCTGCTGGCCTGAGACCCCTATAATCAACCTGTCTCCAGCCTACGCCACAGAGCAGGTAAACACCTCTCCGCTCAGAGGATGATGGCCAGCAGCCAAATTTAACAAAAGCAAACCAAACATTTAACAAAATAGGCCCTCTTTTTTTTTTTTCCCCTTTTTTTTAAAACCTGAGATGAACTCGGTGGACCGAACCTGGTTCTGTGGAACCAGGAACCTGCAGCTGCTCTGCCTTGTCTGACCTGCGGCCACAGCATCAGCCATTCCCCCGTGATGTGTCATTTGGTTTAACGTGTACAGTTCCCACTCCAGACGCTCCTCGCGTGCCTGATGAGGCTTAAATAAGTCCTGCTGACCCACTCATCACCTCCGTGGCTCTCTGCATCCCTCAGCCCCGTCTCTCTCTTGCTTAACCTTAATCACTGAGATTCCTTGGGGCAAATGCTGATTCGTTGTTTATGCTTCATGCATTACCCATTCTTAATAAACAGCAATTACTTATGGAACCTTGATAAATAAATTATTCTACTACGTGTATACATATTGAGCCAATAACCCTAAAAAGTGATTTTTCCAGAAGGACGGGTTAAGTCTCTGTGTATCAAGGGAAGGGTGACAAGACACTCTAGGTTTGCCTGCAAAGGTTTAAGCATCCCCAAGACACCCTGTGATGGTTAAGCCACCCTGTGTCCATACCCGAGCCTCAACCTACCAAACAATCACACTACAAAATCAAAGCAACGTGTTGCCTTGCTCCAGACATATCCAGAACGGGAAAGTCTGGGACCACTCAGCATCTTTGGATAGTGATGACTTCATCCAAACGGATCTGGAGACAAGCTCGACCAGGCTGCAAGGGCACAGGCAGCAATACTATGGGAGCAGGAGGACACAGCAGTTTAGCTGGAGGTGACTGGACCTTTCATTGTATCCTGCAGAGCCTTCTCCACCTTGTTTCCACCTTCCTCTTGTCCCCATCCTTTTTTAGCTTGTTTTGCTAAACCAAGAAGGCTGGCGCCAAATCTTAAAGCCCGAATTTGGAGACCAGCCCATTCCGAATTGAACCAAATACCTGGCCGAGGAGGAGCATCGAGAACATCAGCAGAAAGGGAAGAAACACCCTGACTCAGCACTGCCTCTCCCACAGGGCAGGGAAGACAGCAAGGGAGAGAAACATGTAGCAAGGCTTTGGGTGCCACTGTGTAAAGCAGCCCTCCCTCCTCCATCCTTCAAAAGACAGCGTGGGGTGACTGATTTCTGCACCGGTGTTACCAAAGAGCAGTGTCACTTCAGAAGCAGGCCACTGGGCATCGTCAAGGAGCAATGCCCTGGATAGACCGAAATTAGGGTCCCCCTAGGACCCAGCACCACAAACAGCAGCATCTCCCCTTAATGGGGCAAGCTTGGACCCCCACTTCGCCCCTCTGCCAGGTGGGACAAGAGAAGCTTCAGCCTTGGCACCTAGAAAGGAGAGCTTAGAAAGCAGGTTAATCCTCTCTCTGCAAGCTCTTCCCACACATCCTCGCATCACCTGCCAGCAGAGGTGACCACTTGCAAACAGTTTCCTTAGAGGGTTATTGCAAATTATACCCATTCTTCTGGAAGGAGGCAGGACTTTCAAAAGGCCTTGCTCATCTCTGAGTAGTGGCCGCAATGCTCCCCCTGAAAAATGGGTTTCCACCCTGCCCTTCCCAAGCATTAAAGGCAGCTTTAATCCTAAACCGTCGTTCTCCTGCATCTTTCTTTAGCAGAATGATTCCGCCTCTGGCTCCAGCACCTAATAGAGAGGATGTGGGATGCTATGCAGGAACCAGGACTCAAAAGGCACCAAGAAACACCTTACAATTAGATCTCATCATCAAGAGGGGGTTTTGTGCCATTCTGCACTGGCAGATGCCACTTCAGCCAAACCAGGTATCCTCATAGCCTGGGTCCAGTGCTAGAAATTTCACTGCAGGAAAAAAAAACCAAAACAAAAAGAGGGAGAGAAAGAATTGATACTTAGAGGAGAAAGGAGTAGGGACTGATGCTCACGCAGATGGGGTCGCTGGTGCGATGATCAGCAGTGCTTTCTCTGCAGCAGTGCTTCCTGGGATCTTGCAAAACATAATCATGTAATACCCCGCCGAGCTCAGCGCTCCCAGCCGCTAGGAAGCTGAACTGGCCGAATTTCACCTCTATCTCCTTCCCTCAGAGTCATTCCCTTGGGAGCCATCACAACTGCCCTCGGTAGGAGATAAAGCAAAAAACCTGCCAGGTGACCCCATGACCTGATGCTAATCAGAACACTGATGTGCCTGCAACCGCAAAGCCACAAACGAGCAGCCCACGATGAGACTGATAATCTCACCTCACTTTGCAAGAGCCATGAGCTTTATCATCTCCCAGCCATAAATTTTTGGTTTAATCCTTAAAATAAAACGTCAGGATTAAACTGAAAGGATTAATCCTCACAAGGTTCCGCTGAGGGACTTGGTATTCAAATGGATCATATCCAGGGAAACATCTTCCTTGGAAGGGGTGGGCATACCGTGTGAAAGTGCACTGGTTTTGCCAAAATACTGAAACTATGAGTGAAGAAAAGGTTAACCCTACTGGAATGGGTCACCTGCCTTCTGAAGTCCTTCTTAAGACAGAAACTACTACATCATCGGACACGTTTCTTGTTGAAGCAGGTCTGCAACCGATCTGAGCTTTCACTTCACTTTGGCAGGGAAATTCCCAGCTTGTCTTCCAACATGGGACAGAACCAGACTGTAAAACAGCACCTTTCCCACCAAAACAGAAATTCTCCATTCTGGCCAGAGAAGACCATGCCCTTGCCTGAGAACACTGCAATGCAACAGACAAAGCGAGGCAGAAACGTGTGCCCTTCTCTCCTGATTTTTCACATGAGAAACTGAGTTAAAGCAGGAAAATACTTGTAAGAAAACCATGTCCAACACTGACTTATACTTAGGTCCAAACAGGAATTTAAGGGCGTGCCACCTAAGCAGCCTAGAATTCATTAAAACACAGTGGTTTTTGGTGTCTCCAGCGCCAGCTTTTAAAGGGCTTTCACAGACCAGGAACGTGGTGGTCAAAGACAGACTTGGGCGCTTTTGAGATCCAACTTGGTGTCTAGAGGTTTTGAAGGCCTCTGTTGTTGCCAAACCAGATGACTGCACAACCTCAGGACTCTTGATCCCCACACCCAGGGGTCTCAAGACCAGACCTATCATCCCTAAAACCGTCAGAGCACCAGAGCTTCCATGATGGGCCTGCGTGGTCAGAGGAAGACCATGAGCAACTCTAATCACAATGAGCTTGAGATGCATTTCCAAACTCCTGCTCTTAGCCAATTCCAACTCTTTCTTTATGGTTTTAAACAGTCGCTCACAAAAATAAATACATAAATCACAACTCCTTCCTGCCAGTTTTGGCTGGAAACTAGCCAGGGGCTGAACCCAGGCTCCGTGTGCCAAGCACCAGTGCAGCAGCCATGGCAAAGCCGTCCTCCCCAAGCCTGCTGCAGCCCAGCACCTTTCTTCACCATTTAAGGATGAGGAAAGCAGCCGCTTGGGGCCCAGCGAATTACCTGTGAGTGATTTGTTTTTGCTGTGAGTGCCTATGCCCTCACCACACAAACAAGCTCCTGAAGAAAGGAGGGTACAGAGGAGGGAAAAAAAAAAAAAAGCCAACAGGTTGATCTGGATTACATCAACGGTTACACCCTCCTCCGTTTAATGAACATAGGAGAACAGGTGCTTGCAATTCATTAGCCAACCCACGAGCTGAGGAGACAGGAATTAAGCCGACCAAACTCCTCAGCGTGCCACTACTCTTCTTCCCTTTGAGGCAGCAGCAGCAAGAAAACTTCATCTCTTTTTTCCTCTCCCCATTCCCTCCCTTCCCCTCCCCTCGAGCTGCAGGGCCGCAAGCCCAGCATGACTAACCCTTGCAAAGCCTTCACCAGTGGCTCCCTCTCCTCTTGGGAGGTGTCAGGGAAGATGAGCAGAGGACAAGCAGCCAGCACATCCCTGGATCGCCTGGGCCGCTGCAGTCCCAACGGGGTGGCGAGCAATGGCTATGGTGCTCTCAGCCTCCACGGAGATGGCGGATATCGATGCTCCTCTTACTCGTCCTTCTCCATTGATGGGAGACTCCTGGCCCCAGTGCACCTCGATATCGACCCCGACTTCCAAGCCATGCGGCAGCAGGAGAAAGAGGACATCAAGTTGCTGAACAACCAGTTTGTGACCCTAATTGAGAAGGTAAGGTGAGCTACTGAGGACCATGGTGCAGCACGGGGACAAGGATGGTGGTGGGGAAGCAGACACTAATCAGTCTCTCAGGAGATGTATCGAGGCCTTCAGCCAACCATTGCCAGGCTCTGAATATTAAGCTAATTACCCCATTAGTTATTCCTTCAGTGCTATCTGTTTTAACAAGGGCTAGCATCATCTCTGGGCAAAGCCAGGTCATATCTGTGGTCAGTGACATCAGGCAGCCTATGCATCTCCTTTGCTGCACTGGTCACCCCATGGGTCCCTGGGGAGGACAGGCAGCTCTGCCCTTGGGGACCCTGCCCTGCCTGAGCTGCAGAGGCAGGGCCATGGAGGTACAGTGCCAGACAGAGCAGGCCTTGGTTCCCACAGGGGACAAACAGCCATGGGCAGTGACGCTGATTAAGGCGGCAGCTCAAATTCTTGTCCAGCTGCTGAAAAGAGATGGAAATTCATCTCCATAGCAATGTGGTGGGCAAGGGGGACCCCCCCAGCCACCTCCCTCCTCTGCCGTTTTTACTGCGAGGGGTTGCGTGCTTAGCCAAGGAAGTGTCGCTTTCATCTCTTTAGATCATGAGAAGGCAGAAGGTTTTCTCAAAGGAAAACAACTCATCCAGCCGAGGCAGGTTTCTGCAAAGCCCTGGTGCTCTGTAAACAGATGGTAATCTCCTAGGAGGATTGCTTCACTGCAGTCTACAGCACAGGCGCTCAATGCCAAGCCACTATGGCTTGGTATTTTTTTTTTTTATTGTTTTAACTCTACCTTTCTGAGGACCTGAATTCACACTGGGAAGGAGAAGGGCGGGGGAATGTTCTTCCATAGCATCTATCCAAACTGAATAGCTGTGAACCAACCACACCTACATGTGCCAACAGGCATGTGTTGGTACGAGGGGGCTGGCCCTGGATGCAGGAGCATGGCAGCCTCCACGTCCGTGCTTTTTCCAAGCACAGATCTTGGCGATGCAAATTTGCAGAACACCTGGTTTAGAAATCACCCAGGTGGGTTGTGCTGCAGGACTGGTCCTTTGGCTATCCAAAGTGAGAGGTTGGGGTTTGTGCAGGCATTAGCCCTGTGCAGAAACCAGACCTCAGCAGAAAGGACGGGGTAGGAGACATGGGGCAAGACCACGCAGTGACAATATGTACGTGAGCCAGACCACGTGCGCTAGCCTGTTCCGTGCAAACAGGGATGGAAGAAGTGAGAGAGCCTCCAGGTTTCCTGACAAACCCAACCTGGTGTCCTGCTGATAAGTGTGCATTACAGGGCCTGATGAACAGAAGATACAAATGCCCCACCTTAGCTGGGTGGCTTTGACTTCAGTGCTAGCAGCTGTTGCATTTAGCTTTGAAGACTGTAGCTTCAAGTGTTACATCAAGTGGCAAACTTCAGCCATCCGCCTCGGGCCCTCATTCCAGAGGAAAGTAATGGCACTATCTTGTCAAAGAGAACTTGTCTTTTTAATCAGGAATTCAGATGGTCTCAAGCCTGAGCAGCTAATTCCTCAGGTAATTGACCACACTAACTGTAGGAGTTTGCTGCTGATGGTTTTCCTGCAGGCTGTTCCAGATCTGCTAGTATTTCTTTTCCATCCAGATATGTCCAGGTGAGAGATGGGAGTAGCCAAGTGATGGAGCTCCTGGCTGAAGCCCTACCCTTAGCCCGAGCAGCACAGGTCTCCATGGATCAAGCTTTGGTCACTACTGTGACCTGAACACGCACTTCTCTGTTCTGGCAGGATTTTCCAGGAAATGTGGCCAGCTCTGGGTGATCCTTTTGTTGCAAAGCTCATGTTAAATGACTTTGCAAGGAAGAATTTCTGCTAAGATGGATGCTGTGTGCAAGCAGTTCAGCCCAGTGGATGTGTACGGTTTGGGGACAAGAAAGAAACTGAAGAGTTAGTGAGGGGAAAAAGAAGAGCAACTAAGGAATAGGAGCAAGGTCAGGAAATGAAACTTGATGTGAGGGTCAAGGATGGACTTGGGATAACAGCCAACACATTCAATCATTTACTGTCCCAGTAGAAAGGGACACTGCCTTAAAATGAGAGGCTGTTCCCTATAGCCAGCGCCCCAGGGCGATCCCAGCCCCACAGAGGGATGCTCTATCATAATCCCTGAAGTGTCTCAGATGGAGAGAGCAAATGTTGGCTCCTGGTAGCCCCAGAGGCCACTTACTTGTGCCACCTGCAATGTCCCTTCCTGGCTCCACTTCAGCATCATCCTCCGGTTTTGTGCCAGGATAAAGCAGCTGGCCAGAGTACTGGGCTATTGATGGGATGTCCAGGGCCACGTCTTAAGATACTAGGAAGGAAAGGATTAGGTCTCTAACAGTGAGACCTGAAGAAGCCAACACTTGCCTCCCTTCTGCTGAAAACTGTGAGCATCTGAGTGCTTTGGCTTTGCTTGGCTGCTGTCTGTTCCTACTGCTCTCCGTTCAGACAGAATTCTTTCCCAAAAAGACGCTGCCTCTCACTATGTGCATCTGTGCAGCGCTCAGCACCTGGGAACTCGACCTCTTCGATGCACTGATGCTGCTTGGGGCCATAGAAAGAAAAAGTCAAAGCTGAAGGCCAAGCAGAAGGCCAAGGTCTGACAGCATCTGCAGCTCACTGCTCACACCTCACAGGGCACAGTATCGGCGTTGAATAAATCCGTGACAGAGCAGGGGGCACTGTTGGAGGTAACTCACAAATCTCCAGCCAAAGCGTGACTGGAGGAGTTTGGTTTTGTTCACAGAGCAGTAAGAGAGGCAGCAATTAGATAATTAATTGAAGTTAGCCAAGAGCTTTGAAGATGAAAACTGTTAAACACGGAGCATTACTGTTAAGATTGTGAATATTAGGACAGAAGAGTGCCAGATTCATCAAACGGTGGGTGGATGAAAATACAGCGTATCCTCTCTCGAGCAGACGGGCGCACACACACAGAGACCTCATGTGGAGTCTGTAATTATTTTGCTTATTCTCCACAGTTCCCACAGGCCTTGTCTATGTTGCTTTGCAATACAAACCAGGACTCTGATTCATTGCTTAAACTTTACCATGGTGTAATCCTGCAGATTTGACAGGAGTTACCTTTGTTCGTGCCACTCTGAGGCAGTAGATCAGACTTCCTTCACCCTGGACATATGTGCATGGTCTGTAGTGGATTTTCAGCCTTTGCTTTGGTATCTTCAGAGGCAAAGGGGACCAGCATTGAACAGTGCTTGTTTTTCAGTGACTTAATCAGAGATGCTCATTCATTTTGATGTGAACATGTTCTTACAAGAAATTAGTAAGTAGGCAATGTGTAAAACCTCTAAAAGTCCCTACAACTCTCCCTTCTCAGGCCTGATCTTCAGGGGATTTCTCGTTCTTACCTGGAGATCTCTGCTGATTCCAGCAGCTTCTCAACCACTCCAAAGCTCTCCAGGTCAAGGTCCCCTGCCCTGCCAGGAGCAGCCAGCTTAGCTTTTGGCTGTTGGTGTTACTAACATCTCCAAAACCTTTTCTGCAGGTCCAGTGCTTGGAGCAGCAGAACAAGATCCTGACGACAAGATGGAACTTCCTGAAGGATCAAGACAATTCCCACTCTGAGTCAGACATCAAGGTCATCTACGATCAGTACATGAGCAAAATGAATCAAGAGATGAAGGCACTCAACTACGAGCAGGAAAATCTTGAGTCGGAGCTGACAAAGGTCCTGAGCACCATGGATAACTTTCGAAGCAAGTAAGTGTCTAACCTAGCTGGACATTACAAGGGGGGAATGTGTTTGCGAGGTATCGGTTCAGCTCTGAGCGCAGAGTAGAGTGGGACTGATTTAACACAGACAGCCTGGTGTTCCCAGGAACAAATTCCTAGGCTGTTGTGCAGAGAACTGTGTATTTGAGAAGCTAGCGTCCTAGCCTCTTCCTGATTAACCTGAGATGAAAGAAAACCCATAAAAAGTGAAATACCAAAGAGTGCAGGGCATCGGTGACATGCCTCAGGCCAGACAACAGCTCTGGGGAACAGTATCACCGGGAATGACAGCCACTAAGCCAGAGAAAGAGCTGGTCTCCACACTATTATCACACGCCAGAATTTTCTTCCCAAACCTTTTTATGGATCTAGGTTGCTTAACATTAACAGACACCCCTTCCTTTCCCCCTTCGCCCCGCAACATTTAAGGCACAATTCTGCTTTGACCAAAAAGTCAGACTCTTACCCAGAAAACCTCTTGACAGAACATATCGAGGCAGATGAAAGTTTAAGGGAGGACCAGCTGCCACGTGCTTAGTGCTGCTTCTGCCAAGAGCTTTGAGATCCTCAGATAAGAGCATCTGAGATGTGCCATGGCTCATTCAAGAAGACAATGCTTTTCTTATTATCGGTGTCATTTGCATACCACAGATGAATCCACAATTAGATACTTTCCCCTACAGTTACACCCATCTGCCTACATGAGATCTCTGGAGTCTTCCGTACTGATTCGTAGCACAGACCCACGTACGGGCACGGGACGGAGCAGTGATGCTAAGGGACTGCCCCTCCGCCAGCACTGACAGCCATCACTGCAGTAACAGCCCAAACCCGCTCCTGATGTACGAGGTGATGCATAAATAATAACAGTGAATTCCAGAGAATCTTAAAGGGATCTTAAAGCTCTTTGCAAGACTCCGATTAAACCAGCACACTCCATGTGCCTGCAAATTAGGGGAAGGACCAATACCACCGCTTTACAGACATATTAACAGAGACATGGCATTTAAATGTCATAATCTCACAGAGAGAGCTGGTGGCAGAGCAGGAGTAGGAGCTCGGAGTGTGGTTCTTGACCTTATGCTGAAATCATTATGCTCAGCATCCTTCAAGGCAGCACCCAGGTGCCTAGAAATCCCAAAATTCCTCGTGGTGGGTGGCTGTCTGATCTTTGTTTGGACGTTGGCTTCACTGCAAGACTTGTGCTCGCTGATGCTTGCTCAGGTAGCAACCCTGAGCTTGGGGCCCATATGGGTTGTGCCATTTACTTCCTGCCCTAAAAAGATTAAGACCTGTCATCCCTCTCTTGGTCTTCCTTGCACTTCCCTGAGGAAATAATCTGCTCTGGGATCCTGCAGTTATAAAAGATGCTTCTTGGCTTATTCCCTGACAATCAGAAAAACCCTGACAGGAAAATGGTTGGGCTGGGAAAGAAATGTCAAATCAGCCACCCATACCTGCTCTCACAGCTTGTACTCATATTTGTACTCAGTAATTACCTCAGTAATTGCCTAAGCCTGGCACTACTTTTTTTCCCAGTCTGATTTCTGAAGGATAAAGGTGCTTACACAAACAGGCTGGCTGTGTGCTTCCCCTTCCTTTTGATTTTCTTGGACAGTTACTACCTAGCTGGACTGCAGGACAGACATGATAGGGATGCTACATCCCTCAAAAGTAAAAAACAGAAAAAGAGACTGACTAGAGGACGGGACCCACCCTTACACCCACAGAAGAACAGGATGCAGCATGTGCACATGCACAGTATTAGACAGCAGAGAATCTACAATGGGTACCACCTCATGACTAGCCCAACTATCGGTCTTCAGAAGAGTTCCTGCTTTGTGGGACTACACAGCCATGAGAAAACAGCCTTCAGAAATGACACCACTCCTCAAAGCACTTCTTCATTTGCGCAGCCTTTCCCTTCCACTCTCCGCCAGCTGTGAGCTGCGAAGGCACAAGCGCTGCCAGGGGTGACCCCAGCAGCAAACAGGCAAAACCCACCCTGCCACTGCCTGCTGCTGACACCCAAAGCCAGCTCAGGTGAATGTCTGTGCCAGTGACAATCCGCTGCGCTGCTCCCAGCGGGTAGTAATTCAGGGGGAGAGAACTGCTGCTTCTGCTGAGCCTTCTCCAGGCAGCGATCCAACCCACACGAGCTCTGTTGAGTCCTGCACGCTGCCCTCGAGAAGGCTGCCTCAGCCCGGGTGTTCTTCTGGAGCCAATGGTCTGCCTAAACCATGCAAATTTTGGAGGTTTCCGACTCATCTGGAGGTTTCTTTTCCCAAGGGAAATTTTTGGGGGGAGGAAAAGCTAACACCTTGATTGGCAAATTTACCTGGTTGTGTTCTCATCCAAGCTGTGGCACGGCAGAGGTAACGCGCCACGCACGCAGTGACCACCCAAGCAGGCCGCTGTCCAACTGATCACTGAAAACATGAAATCTGCCTGTCAGTGCGCCTCCGAAAGGCCCGAATTTGTCTGTCTTCTCTATCCAGGGTCTGCTTTCCAAAACCCACACAGGATTTAATTAGCTGGGACGCTGCGCATCTCCTCCTCAAATTCAGTTGCCATTGACCAGCAATTCCAAACACAGGAAAGAACAGACAGGGAAGGGGGTTGGGGGCTGGCACAGGATCTCAAGCTCTGCTTCTTTAGGAAGTCAAGCTAAAAATCAAATACTGAAACATACCCAAACAGGGATGACTGCCCAGAGGTGCACATCTGCACGGGTGTTTGCTTTAGCTCCCCACTCCTGTGATTTGCACATGCGAAGACCCTTTTGAATGAGAAGGGAAGGAATTTTTGCACGTGTTGACCTACTCTGGTGTGGCATTGGGGAGATAACGCAGGAAAACATGGGGTGTACACCCTTTAACTGGATCCATTTCTGAGATCTGGGGATTGTGTTAGTCAAATCTTGCCACCTGAAGACTAAACAGTTAATGCTCCTCTACCTTCAACCTCTGCAGTTGGTTTTCAGCTGCTTCCTTCCTCATTGTCATGCTCCGCAAGAGGAAGATGGACTTAATTCCATGCCACCAGGCTCAGATCCATCCTACCACTGTATCTTCACCCTAAAGTAGTCTTGAAGGCACATCCAGAGAGGAGCACAGCCTGCCTGAGATTTGGTTCACCTCTGATTTTGCTCTACTGCCTATGGAAGGAGCCCAAGGCGACCAGACGCCTGTCTCAAGTGTGTCTTAAGTGCATGAATCGAGATGGGATGGATTTACGCCTTAATGCATGACTGCTTGAGGATTATCTCTAAGGAGATAAATGCTGTAATGTGTTTGTGGAATGCTCCATCCCCATGTGAATCATCCACTGGCCGCCAGGTCCCTCCGGAGCTGTGCGGTGAGCACGTTTGGCTGGCTGGGCCTGCTCTCTTTCAGCCAGGAGTGGTGTTTGTTCAACATGCAAGATTATGTCAGCGCCCGGCAATGTGCGAAGCTGCTTCGGCAGGCTGGGACAGACTGGGATTGGGCTGAGATGCAATGAGGATGAAGGAAGAGTGGCAGGCTGTAATTAAGCTCAGCACATAGTTGCTGGCAGCACGGCTAACATTCCAGCTAAACAGCAGAGAAACCAGACAGGTAAATCTTGTTAGCCACACTACCTGGCCTTATAAAGGCAGGCAAGGAGAGGACAAGCTTAACACCACAGGGGTACTCAAGAGGAGCCTTAAAAGTGCCTACCTGTAGAGCCTGTGACTGTCAGATCCCCTCCCTGCCCCCTCTGTTGAAGGAGCAACAGCTCCAGGGAGCTGGTTTTGATATTTCAAGCCAGCTCCCGAGCACGACTCACCACTCGCCCTGCCACGCGATCCCCTGTGCTGCGTTCCCAAAACCTTCTCCTCTTTCTGCTCCTAGGCACAGCTCCTCTTTTTCTCCTAAAGTTTTGTGCAACAGCAGGGAAAGCTCTGGAGTGTAACTGGAGCGATGATGCACCAGACCACCAAACAACAGCATATGGCTGTCGTTCCTGATGTTATCATCATCACTTTGTTAGGACATGTAATTTTACCTCAGTCCCAAAGGTCTCGGTCTTCCCAGTATTGATTTGGTGACATCTCTAAGTAGCACTGAAAAGTTTAATTCACAGCCTGGAAACACTATGTGCACATTAGGCAAAGAGGAGTCTGAGGTGTCATGGAAAAGCTGGGGAGCCGTGACCCCCCTGAGCGCAGCCTGCTCTGGTCTCAGCAGAAGAGCCAACGCTCCCAGAGCGCATCCAGCAGCACGGGGTGAGATACCAAACACCCGTCACACAATGCTCCTGCATGGCCAATGAACCAACCGCTACTGGTCACATACTGGGCCCAAATGAGCCCCTGTGGCTTCCTGGCCAGACACCTGCTTTTAGCAAGACCAGGGCCGGCCACACGCTCGTCCCAAAAGCCAACAAGGGTTGGCTTATTCCCTTGGCTACCCTCTCGTGTCTGCTGCTGGCCATCAAGAAATGCATTTGCCCCTGGACTAAGTCTTTGCTGTCCTGGTCCTGCCTTATCAAACCTGTTTTAAAACCCCGCGGGGGTTGGTTCCTCTGCTGGATATTTAGCCATCACGACTCCTCCCTATCCCATCTGGTTTCTGTTACCTTCTGCTCTGTGGGCGCTGTTTTCCATGAATTGCTTTGCCAGGTCCTGTGTTACTTCACAAATTGTGCTGCATTTAGGATAATTATGACACCAGTCCAGTATTCTTGGAATTTTCACAAGCCAAAGTTTTCTCCCTTGAGAAGACTCTCAGACTCCGGAAATTAAATGCTGAGAATACCGGAAAGAAACAGAAGAGGAAGACTTTGGGTGAAAATTTAGGAGTCTTTGGGCATGCGACTGAGTTTCACAGAGAAAACTTGCCACACCCCACTTCTCAATGCCTGTTGTCTCTTTCCGTGGCAAATGTGCTGAGCCCTCAAAATAAATTAGAAGTAAAGCTACCTCCTCTCAACTCTGGGGCTCTCCAGACTTAACGTGCTCATGGGGTTACTACAGAGCAGTTGGTGTGTGGCAGCTTGTTACGCTCTCTTTTGTCGAAGATGCCCACACTTAGGAGGTATCTCTCTTTGCTGTCTAGTGTACGTAAAGGTGGGACATCATAGTAAAAGGTGAAAGCTTTGATACCAACACTTTTTGGGGCCAGCAACCTTAAGTGTCCCAGAGGCTTTCACCGTGCGCCATTTCTTACTGCTTTTTCACTCTCCTTAGATACGAGGATGAAATTCGCCTCTGTAGTGGCATGGAATACACCTTCATGGAGCTCAAAAAGGTCAGTGGCAAGAGAAGCTTTTCATTTGGACAGGCTCTACACCAGCTCTGTGTGGTCACAGAAGCCAAGATGGTCCAGGCTCAGTTAAGAGAGTCCAGAGGTAGCCAAGCGCTAAGTCTGGACTGAGTCCTTGTACCACAGATGTTTTGTGGGGTAGGAAGGCCTTGAGGAGGACAGAGGAGTGGTGAACACGGTCACCAGTTCAATAGCAAAGTACAAGCAAGCCTGGGACACTTGTGGTTACAGAAAAGCTCCGTGGCTCTTGGTGGCAGGACCATGCTGGCACCCAACCACACTGCAATGGCACTGGAAGGACCTGGCCCGGAGGGGTCTGCACCCCGGGACTGTCCAAGGCAACACCTCTCCTCTCTGGCATGTTTTCTCTCGGAATGATATCATAGGTTGGGAAAAGCTGGAAACTGATAAATGTGTTTGCTTTTGTTTCCTATTGCATGGCCACACCCTGTTTAAACACCTCGCCCCAGAAGTAGCTGCATTTGAATATCAGCTGAAATGGGAGGCTTTGTGCCCAGCCTTTACATTAAAAAAAAATATCCAAGGTGCAGGAATGCAGGGTATTATTAGACAGAGGAAATGTTCTCCGCAAGTGATCATTAGGGCTAATTGCATGTTTTCCCTGACATGCTCATCAGCCAGTAAGGGCAGTTCTAGTGACTTTTGTGGATGGCATCAGGGTTTTCAATAACCCATGCTTTTTGTGGTGAACAAAAGATGAGTGGGTATGGACCAGCCCTGCCCATTTCCTTCTCCACCCTACCTCATTTCAGACTTCCACCAAAGTGCTCACACTGAAAAAAAAAGGCACAACAAAAAACAAACAACAAACTTGTAGAGGAAAAAGCTCCACAGAGGAACTACTTGTAGAGCAGGAGAGCAGTTTCAAAAGCACCTGCCGGGACACTTGCTGGGGTAGAAGTGGTAGTGGGAAAGACTTCTTGCTCCAAACTCAAAGACAAACTATTGATTAATACACTTTCCTTCTCCTGTAGGATTTAGATGTGAGCTCCTTGCACAGAACTGAGCTGCAGGTAAAACTCAATGGGCTCCAAGAGCTGATGGATTTGAAGAAAACCGTCTATGAGCAGGTAAAAATGCCACTGGGAGAGTGGCCCTGGCGAGCACACAAGCTGCTATAAAAAAAAGAAGGGGGGGGGGCACTTTTGTGGACAGTTCCATGTTGTTTCAGATTTACACCAAAATGAGAGGTGGGCACAGCACGGAGTTTGGCTGAGTTCAAGAAGCGTCTGGACCATGCTCTCAGTCATCTGCTTTGATTGGGCTGGTCCTGTGTGGAGCCAGGAGTTGGACTTGATGGTCCTTAGGGGTCCCTTCCAACTCACGATATTCTGTGAGAGCTTGTCCAGGGGAGGTGCGTGGTGCTGCAGACAACTATCAGATGGCTTAAGGCGGGGTCTTATGAGCCAATTCCCTTTCCTTAATTAAACTAGCTCCATTTTAAATCTCATCAGGATGTTCCTTCTGCCCCTCACCTACTGCAGGGAGGCTGCTCCCGCAGGTCTGCCCTCTGAAAGGTGGCAACCCCCATGGAGCTCCCAGCTGGCTGGCTTTGAGCTCAGCTCCAACCCCACTGACAGCCTTTGCCTTCAGACCAAGCTCCTCAGGTCATGAGCAAGCTGAACATTATTTGGATGTAGAGGAAGGGCTCACAACAAAACAGGACAAGTCCTGGTGAACCTGGGTGAGGTGTTGGATGCTCTAACGCAATCCAAAATATTCCATTTCCACTTAAATGAGAAGTGTGGAGTCAGGTATGATTTCACCAAGGGGGAAAGACACAGAGGCTGCAGCCCTTCAGACAAACCCAAGGGCTGCAGTGCGCCTGTATCTACTCAAACAGGCTGAAGCGATTACAGCCACTTACTCAGAGCCTGTAAAATGCGACCAAGCAGGCTCAGCAGTGTTTTGAGAATACTAATGATTTGTCAGGATTCTACCAATACAAACAATTAAAATGCTTGACAGAAGAATGTTAATTTTTTGTGGGGAAACTGAGGCACAGAGACAGAAGGACCTGCACAATATCAGAACAGCGTTAGAACGCATACCCTGCCTGCAACTGACCGTGAAGCTTTAATTTCTCTAGAATTTCAGGATTAATCCTGGTGCAAGGCAATTCACAGGGGTAGCTGAAAATCAGATCCTGCTGTGAGGATCTTCTTGCATCAATTTTCACCAGGTTGCACACTGCTGTCCTGGCAGAAGGCTACATGTTTTTTAAGTCATGCTTTAGGCAGAGAACTTACCCTCCACCTCTCTCTCTGTTCTGTCCTCTCCTGTCAATAGCTTGTTTTCAGTTTAGTCATTTTCTCGCCTGTACCTGTTGATTTGACTGACATTAACGTATAGGCACACATACCCAGCGGAAGGGCAAACGAGGAAAACTTTGCTTGACAGCTTTGCTCACAGCATGTTGGTATGAATCAGAAGAAAATTCCAGCCTCAATCCTCATTAATAAACCACCAGGTTCTCTTGTTGGTTCCTCCCTCCCCCGCCCCGGCAGAGGATGCTCAAATATTTGCAATAAACACGCATTTTCTCATATAGCTCTTAACCTGCTCAAAGATTAACAAAGAGGCTCAAGGATTAAACACCAGTGGGGGAAAAATACACTGATAATCCTGCTCTTTGGAAGAGTGGTGGGGTATTTTTCTGTTATTCATGAATCACCCTGCCAGGGTGCTCTTTGTTTCCCCAGTCAGGGGAGGGCAAGGCAAACAAGGGATAAAAATGCTTCTCTAAAGAGATTAGAGCCCTCAGCACAAATGGGAAGAACAAAAACATCAAGATGAAAGGTAAGAGACAGGGAGAGATGCACGCTGCTCTCCCTTAACACTGGTGTAAATCAGAAGCAACTGCAGAGATACTGATAGGAGCAAGAGCCCTGCAAAGAGCAGTCTGAGGCTGGGGGGGAGCTGCCAAGTGAGTGTGTACACCATCTGCTCAACGTCAAGTCATGTCTTGCCTAGATACAAACCACCCAGGAGTGCAGTTTACAGGCATGGATTAAGGGTCCTTTTTAAGTTCACTGAGGGGAGTCTGCATTCATCATTGTTTGGCTCCTTCTCCTAAAGCCACTGTGACCCAGTCAGGTACCAAGAGCAAATATCCCAGTCAGTGATAGTGGAGCTTGTGCGTGCGTGTTCCTGCTTCCCCCGTGCTGGCTTGGGTTTCTCCAGCATATGAGAGCAGCTCTGGGGAGCAGAACGGGTCTGCTACGATGGATGTGCTCAGAGAAGGGTCCTGTTTCTCTTTTCTTTTACCAGACACAAAGCAGACTATAACAACAGAATTGGCAGCCGCAGCCTCTCTAGATAGTGAGGCAGAGCTCGGCCAAGGCATCTTTCTAGCACCACCAGCCTGCAGAACGATTCACGCTGCCCTATTTCTTGCCCAGGAGATGTATGCCCACCATCTGAATGTTGATAAATATCAAAGTGTGATCGTCGGTTCAGTTAACCTGCTCCTGATGCAGTACAAATGCACCGTTTTGTCAGACTCTGATTGTACCCAAAGGTCCCACACAAACACTCTATCCTGAGTCTGGATTTTATGGAGAAAATAATACCAGCTTCCAAACTACAGAGACTGAAACCCAGGAAATGCCACCATCTCCACACCACATGTGGAAGACACTTTGCCTAGCTAAGCACAGCAGATCTGCCGGGGTTCAGCTTGCTCCTGGCTTGTAGCTTTGTTGACTCTTTGGTATTTCAGTCCTGTTCTCTTTTTGCTATTCAGGAACTCGAGGAGCTGCTGACAGAAATTAAGGATATTTCTGTCGTTCTGGGAATTGACAATGCATGCAAACTTGATCTGAGCAGAATTGTGGAAGAAGTGAGGGTCCAGTACGAAGCACTAGCTCTTCGGAGCTGGGAGGAGGCTGAAGCACTTACCAGGAGAAAGGTATTTGTCTCCTTATCTGATTGATACTGGGGAGAGGCAGGGAAAGAAGAGCCAGAGACATCAGCCTAGAAACTAGAGGAATCAGCAGGATGGAGGGACAGAGTACACCTGGGAATGGAGGGAGGGACAGGGTGCTATCCCAGATCAACTCCTCCTCACTCAGGTGTGTAATGAGGAGTTTCGTTGCTCCAGGCTCTCCACACCATCAGTGGAGAAGGGCAAGGACATTTCCCAGTGGAAGCTTAGCCACCTAAGATGCAAATGACCTTCCACTGGTGTGCCTTCAAACATAGCAAGAATGAATGTGATTAGCCAAGAGACAGTGTGCTCTACACCTGGCACAGCTTCAGCCAGAAGGGGATATGAGAATGAGCCCTAAATCCTTCCACACACCTGCTATTTTTCCCCAGTTAGGTGTTTCTCCTCAAGGGTGGTGGGAATCCTTGCAGGTTTCTTTGTTACAGCAGAGGAGGCACCCAGATAACCCACTCCTCCATCTCCCCTGCAGCTGAACGAAGGAAGCACCCAGGCAGGCACCTATGGGGGTCACCTCCTTGACAGCCGACGGCAGATCGCAGACCTGAACATACAGATCCAGAAGCTGAGGTCCTGCATTGTGTCTCAAAAGAGCCAGGTCTGTCCTGGGGTGGGTGACCAAATTCTTACGTACAGATCTGAATCTACAACATGCCTAACACCTCCACCACCTTTTTTCCTTTGCAACACCAGTGCCTGTACTTAGAGGAGCATATCAAAGAAGCAGGGGAGCATGGCGAGATGGCCCTCAAGGATGCCAAAGCCAAGCTAGTCAAGCTAGAAGAAGCCCTGCAGAAGAGCAAGGAGGATATGGCTCACCTGGTGAAAGAGTATCAGGAGCTGATGAACATCAAGCTGGCACTGGATGTGGAGATCCTCACTTACAGGAAGCTGATGGAAGGGGAGGAGAGCAGGTAAGCTGATGGAAGGGGAAGGAATGCACCCAAGCACCTAGGGAGAAAGCAGACATTGCAAGCTTTGAGTCTCTGGTATTGAAGGTTTAATCAAAGAAAAACAGTTCCAGCAGTTCCCATACAGTTCGGCCCCATTTCTTGCTCTGAAGTTTTCCTTAGCGTCCCCAGGTTGGAAGGTTCCAGCACTTCTCTAGAAGAAGATGCTTTGCCCAAATGCTGTTGGTTGAGCCTTCATGACCTGACTATGCACTTGACTCTACCCAAGTAGCCCACCTCACACAGGCTGAACGCCAGTCCTCTGTATCTCCCTGGCACAGCAGAGGTTAATGTGCATCCTCACACTCTGTCCTTCTGTTCACAGCATGGAGCAACCAATACCCACAATCATCAGCAGTGTCCACTCCAGGCCAAAACACCGTAAGTGGCTTTATTCATATAATTTGGAGAAGCAGAGTGTGAATGACTTTCTAACCTCCCTGTTTTCATTCCCCTTGACCCTGCAGTTTCTGCCAGCACCTTGAGAAACTCCAAGCTGTTTGCACGAGGAACAGGCAGCACCAACGGTGAGATGAAGCCAAATGGAGGCAGCACAAAGGTGCTGCCCACTAGAAGCCACGGCGACAACTCAGCGACACCAGAAGCAGACACCTTCATCAGTGGTGCCCAGCCAAAGCTCAGTTCCCTGCCCAACGAAGAATGCTCCTAGGAGAAATGGAGCCCCACAGCATCAGCATGAGACCTGTTGGCGTCTGTTGCCACATGAGGCCAAAGCACTTTCTCCTGAACTCAAGCCAGCGTCCGAGGGACAAAGGATGAGAATCCACTCCAGGCTGTCTCTTTTCAGTTTATCTTCACAACATCCCAGTTAACATCTGTTACCAGTTACAAGCAGAATCCAGCCCAGGATTTTAGCGACTCTCCCGTTCAGACACCCACACCAACATCTTCCCCCGCTAGGTCTGTTTCCCCAGAGGATTTGCATTCACAACCTTTGCGACCTACCTATAGGAAACTTGGCAGGAGGGGAAAGTATCACACGCGAACTTTTAACACAGCAGCCAGAAGCCACCAGCCCAGACATTTTACCAGTATTACAAAATCATTCTCCCTGCTCTGTGCGCGTCTGAGAGGTGTTCAGTGGCTTTCAAAGGAAGGCAGCATCGCTTTCCAAACTGAGCTGGTGGGGAGATGCAGGTAAACAACCTGAGCCAGGTGGATTTGCATACCTGGTGACAAACATGCTGGCTGTGCTGGGGGATCCTTGGCCACTTCAGAGTGTTTAACTAATTTTACTGCCTTTTGGGTGGCCCCTCATTCCTTCCTATGCCACCAAACCTAAAACTCCTCAGAACTTTTATTTTCATAAGCCATCTCTCCAGTAGAGAGCATCTCCACCTGTCTCACCTAAAGGCCCTCCAGACTCCGCACACAGTGGTGCTAGGTCCTAGAAATGGGATATTCGCTGGTTCCTGTTCAACCACAAGCAGGACTTGTCTTTGTATTTATTGACCTTACGCAGCAGCTTTCACCCTACCTGGCTGACGCCAGCCACGTCGCACCAACTCCGCAGATGCCATGTCCCCCTGTGAGCAAGGTGGGGGGGACGTTCTGGCCTCACCGCAGGCATTACTGTGGCCATCGCGCACAGACTAACACAGACGGTGCCCTCCGGTATTTTCCTTTATGAGGCCAGGCTCTGGCCTCGGCCACTGCCACGCGGCCCCACTTGAGTTCCCAGATTTTGAGTTCCCAGGAGGAGTTGTTAATAGTCTCTTGGCATATTTCCGTCGTGAGCATCGCAGTATTTCCGTGTTTCTCTAGAATAGACAACTACCACAGCATCTATGTAAGCAGAACACCTGCTCTCCAGGGTTACAGCTGTTATAATAAAGTATTGAGTATCACATGGAAAGCATTATCATGGGTTTTTTCCCCCAAATTTCTTACCCACAGCCCACCTGAAACGGCAGTTTCTTCCCCAGTTGCCGACAGGTCTCAGCTGAGAGCTCTGGCTAAACTCTGGCAGCCAAATGAAGCAGAAATTGCTTCCCAGGTGATTTCTTTGGTCCATATCCCCAGGCACAAAAGCACAGGGCTGGAGGGGCAGACGTGAAGCCAGCAGCCAAGGCTTTGGGGAGCTCACCGCTGTTCTGCCACCAGCCTCCCGCGTGGCCTGGAATCAGGGAGCAGCCAAAGCATGTTTCAGGAGATGATGGGTTATTGCACAGGCTGCCACGCTCCCACCACTGTATTCATCCATGCAGAGCTGCTCCTTGCTAAATTCTCCCTGCACCTCTGCAAAGGGTGCACCTGGGACCCAGGTCCATGCAGGGGAACCACACTTCCATGCAGCCCCTCGTTTCAGAGGCGCCCTTCCAGAGCACAGGGCCTTTCTTGGTGCTCCGTGCACAAAACCACCTTCCTCTAAGGGCCTTCCCTGGGAGATCCAAAACAAACAAGGCCCCCAGAGGCACTAGAGGATGTGAGACTGGGATCACCTCTGCTCACCTGAAAGAAACACTGTGCCTTCAGGGTCAGCTCAAGGGGTAGAGAGGCAGGAGGGGAGAACACTCCAGGCCAGCAGAAAGAGCCCCTACTGTTATAAGAGGACAGGCTGAGAGAGTTGGGCTGGTTCAGTCTGGAGAAGAGAAGGCTTCGGGGAGACCTAATCGCAGCCTTCCAGTACCTAAAGGGGACGTACAGGAAAGCTGGCGAGGGGCTGGTTATCAGGGAGGGCAGTGACAGGGCAAGGGGGATGGGTTTAAACTAAAAGAGGGGAGATTTAGATTGGACATTAGGAAGAAATCCTTCCCTGGGAGGGTGCTGAGGCCCTGGCACAGGGTGCCCAGAGAAGCTGTGGCTGCCCCTGAGTCCCTGGCAGTGTCCAAGGCCAGGTTGGATGGGGCTTTGGGCACCCTGGGCTGGTGGGGGGTGTTCCTGCCCGTGGCAGGGGGATTGGAACTAGATGATCCCTGTGGTCCCTTCCAACCCAAACCATTCTATGATACTAAATCCAGTTTCTCAGACTGGCAGGGATGGGAAAGGGGGGAGCTATGAGTGAGCTGTTCCCAGCTCATGATACAGCACTTTAGCACAGAGCTTCCCCTGGAGGCAGGAGCCAGCAGAGCCCTTCAAGGAAAACCCTTCCAGCTGGAGGAACAATGCTGGGTTTGTGCAAGGCACACAAAGGTGTGTGAGGCCGACCGACTGCTCTGACCAGGCTGGCGTCCTTGGAAGGCAGGGTGGGGCTGAGGCTCTGCAAGCAAGGGGGACAGAGAAACACAGAGCTAATGGTGCTCAGGATGAAGCCTGACTGGAAAGGGAGGGCTTGGGAGCCCTGAACATTCCACCTGGGGAAGGGAACTGGAGGGCACAGTTGTCAGAGATGTGTGCTCACAGCCAGGCTGGAAAGCCCAGGGGCTCAACAGCAGCCCAGTCCTGCAAGAATACAGTTTCCAGCTGTTTTCCCTTCTTGCCATATGGTTTTTAGGGTTTTCTGTTGCTGCTGTTATTGCTTCTGAGCCTTCACCACCCAGGGAACTGGGGGAGAGCCCTGAGGCCAGAGCAGACACTAGGAAGCTGGACTCCTGGGTTCAGTTCACTGTTCTAGGACCCAGGAGAGAAGGATCCAACTCGCTATTTCATTGTCTCAAACATTTCACTACTCTGTGCCTCAGTTTCCCCACTGGAAAGTGTGTATCAAGCCACATCACACAGAGCAATGAGTTTACGGAGCAGAATAATTCCTGCACTCTGCTGACAGGAGTTGAGCTATACCTGAGACAGTCACATTGCTTTGGGACACCCCTATGTGTCCATGCATCTGTTCTTCCTCCCTCCACCATACTACCCCTTGAACGCTGACTTCACCTGAAGGACCAGCACCTTCCTCAGGGCTAACTTCTGTTCTTACACCAGAACCAGCTCTTAAATTCACTGTACTGTTCTTTGTCCAGTGAAGGGTGTCACACCCTTTGCCCCATTGAGAAATAAATACCAGGCAGTACCATCAACTTGGGATCCCCTTTAGGGTGCTGGGGGACAGCCCTATGAGGGCAAGGATGCCAAGCCAGCACAGTAATCAACAGAGCCGCCACCAGATTTAGGTGCTAAGGGGATCGCTGGAATAAAGGCAAGCTCAACCCTGTTTTGTGGCAGACTACATCTGGGCAACCCAAAGCACAGCCATCTCCAGGTACAGCCATACCACTTTCAACTGCAAGAGGCTTCCCAAAGATGATCTCAAACCCTGTCTGGAGCCAAAGATTGGAACATCTGCCCAAGCGTGGGGAAAGGAGACATCAGATGTCCAGGACACAGCCCAGTTGTGAGACAAAGCCCAGGGGCAAAACCCAGGGACAGATAAATCCATGTGCTGAAAGCAGGGGGCAGAGCTGATCTTGGTGGGGCAGACTGGCAGGGAAGATCAACAGGGAAATATTCACGTCTGCACAACAGCTCCTGGGCTGGAGTCCAGAAGACAAGCCAAAGCAGACAGAGGGAAGCGACACGGCTCCTCCACTGTCTTCCAAGCAGGGAGAGTCTGAGCCCCAGACCACATCTAAGGGCACCGCATACCTGCGCCACTGCCTCCCGGGGTGGGGAGCACCCAAATGTGAGCTCCAGGCTCCCTCTTCTGGGCAGGTGACACCGTTGCAAATGCCTCCAAAGAGGAGGTTCAGAGGCCTCCAAGCGCTGGATCCCATGAGCTGCCACATCTCAAACCACCCCCTCCCTTCCAGCAAGCCCAGTCTCCCAGGAGAAAGGGAAACCAGCTCCCAGGTAGTGAGAAAGAGGACACCAAAGCACGGTCAAGACTGTTCTCTGGATGCTTTGAGCGGGTACAACAGTGGCTACAAAGGGAGCAAGGCACAGAGGCTCGTCTGATCTCAAAGCATGTTCCTCATCCTCCAAGAACTCACGTCCTGGTGGAAATCAGGCCTGTAACCGAGTTTGGCTGGCTCCAATTCATTTCACTGCACACAGACTGAGATTCATTCCTTCGTAGCCCACACACTCTTGTGAATCAGTCTGGGGATCTACTTGGGGAAGGCAAATCAGTTCCTAGCAGTTACCAAGGGAAACACCTTCCTCGATCAGATCCCACCAGTCCAGGGAATGAACCTGTCACCTTCTCCTCCTTGGTTCCAGGCTTTGGTGACTAACATCAAAGCTCTGGCTGGGGTTGTGCTGCCTGCACCACTCTGAAAAAGCCCATGGACCCTTTCTGACCTGCAGAGACATACCACTTTGTCCTTTTAGGGCTAAATCCTGCAAGAGAACACTAAAAATAATTTTATAGAGCTGAACCACGTTTTCCTTGGGAAATGCAGCCCTCAGTCCATCTGCTCCCCAGGAAACAGCTATCCAGCTGCATGTGGAAGCACTTATATCCCTCCTTTCCCTCCAGATGTAGGGATGCTCCCTTGGGCAGATGCAGAGAGCACTCACCAGGCTCCCATTAAAACAGGCCACAGACCTGGTCTTGAAGCAGCCAGCCTGTCTTCTAGTCCTCCCCAGGGCACTGAGCAGCCCAGCTCATGAAGACAAGTACATTTAGACTGGGGAAATCTGGCACAGGCTGAACTCTGTACTGGGGGGGAAATTTAAAACAAAAATAATCACTCTACATGTTCCATGTTGTTAAATGTGTGGGAAGTGAGATGGAAATGTGTTCCTGGGGTGGAGAAAGGATGGCCTAGAGCTCTAGAGACTTTCCACTACACCTAGTCCCACTGAGTACAGTTGAGATCTTTCAAAAATACCCTCAAGCCCACTCCAACTTCCAACCCAGTTTAATCTGCCAGTCCCACTTCACTCATGCTGCTCCCCTTGGTTCCAGCTCACGTCTGGAACGAATCCAAGAGACAGTGCACAAGACAGGGAGAGAAAGATGGATCCTCCAGACTTATCTCCCAGGCCTGCCGCGTGGTTCTGCTGCTTCCAGGGGTTTAAGCAGCTCATCCCAAGAAATCAGCCACTGGGAAAAGGAACTCCCCCAGTCTTGGGCAGAGTTTAATTTCCTTTCCCAGCATGATCTTGGACAAAACGGTGCCAGTTGCTCCCATTTTGTTTTGCCTGCAACCTAAGATTGAGTTGAGGAGGGTATAATTTATTTTTCCTATCCAAATGTTCCAGCCCAGGACAGACAGAAGGGAGTTTAGCAAGCAGGCAGTGATTCGTATTGTGCCTACTGTCCACCTGAGCTTGAAGAGCTCTCCAGCCCCTCCTAGGGACACCCTTGGCTGCCCACCCATCACCTCCCTGGCTCTTGGGGGACACAAAACCAGCTGCACTCACTGGGGGGAACCAGACTCTTTGCGAGCCCCAGAAGCGAGCCACGCTGGCTGCAAAGCAAATGCTATAGCTGTCTGCAGGGCACCTGGAGAAGGGAGGGGAGAGCAGGGAAGGGTGGAGGGAAGCGTGCCCGACCCCATCAGCCCATCCACAGGTCCCCACGCTTCCGTCCTTTCGCAGGGAGGAGGAGGAGGAGCAGCGGGCACTGGCTTTTTTGACCATATAAGGCCAGGTTTTGCTCTCTGTGGCCAATCCGGGGAGGAATGTGAACACCTGAGCCTTGCCAGGTTTGCCAGGCCCATCCTCCCCTGCCCACATCCTGCCTCCTCGGCCAGCGGCACAGAGCTCCACCCGCAGCAGGGGAGGGGAGACTGACTCCACGCAGCCCCCTCCGCAGCTGGCACGAAACAGGGGGGAAATTCTGCCCTGCGTGAATCCATCACTGGGGACCGTGGCCCGGTTGGGGCTTTCCTCTCCTGCAGCTCTTCAGAGTCCCCAGGGTGCCCAAGCTGAACTCGGGCTGCCTGGCGCAAGGCTGGGTTGCCCCTTTCAACTGTTTCCA
Organism: Psophia crepitans; assembly: GCA_013399095.1. Taxonomy (NCBI): domain Eukaryota; kingdom Metazoa; phylum Chordata; class Aves; order Gruiformes; family Psophiidae; genus Psophia; species Psophia crepitans. The sequence goes on along the minus strand of VWZZ01002062.1, from coordinate 100,218 downwards.
GTTATTCACCATCCCAGACACGTGAAACAGCACCTCTTCTGTCCTGCAGCCATCCCTGCTGCTCAGTTTCCATCTCCGCCTGTGCCTGGCTGGCTCAGGGCAGCCCTGGGGTCTCTCCACCCCCCAGACAGTGCCTGGGAGACAGCAGCCTGCACAGACCTGCTAAGGGAGCTTCACCTCTGGGATGTCCTCAGCCTGCTTTGGGTTTGGGGGAACGGATCATCAGGGGATTCCACATATCACCCTGTCACGGCTGGGGCTCCCAGCTGTACCAAAACCAGTGTGCGACAGCGCTAGCAACCGTCTAGTCCAGTGGCTCCCAGTCCTGGTGCCACATCTCACTGCCTCAGTCCAAGGTGAGAGGAGGACTGGACAAGGTTAGCACATCACTTGGTGCCCCCAGACTAGTAAAAAAAATAATAAAAAATAGACCCAAGCTGCTGCCAGCCAGGAGGGACACCGGAGAGACCCTGGGCTGCCAGCCCCACAGTCCCGTCTCCAGGCCTCACCGGCTGCCTCTGCCGCAGCGATGCCCGTGCCAACTCTGCCCTGACTCCGCATGCCAGCACCCTGACCAAACGAGCCCAAGAATTTCAGAGAAACCAGCGTTCCCTTGTTCTGCTGCCAAGATTCGGTACCCGCCTGCCAACAATCCTGGTTAGAGCGGGACAGATTCCAGGAGAGTTGTGTCAGCTCTTTGCCCTTGGGCCTGCAGGGTGGGAGTGCCAACAGGTCCCACACCTCCACCTCCAGGCGTGCCAGCGACTCCCACACGCAGCCAGGCAGCAGCTGCTTCAACACACTCCCCACCCTGCCCAAATTCCTGCATATGCACAAGGCCGTCACAGGCCCGGAGGAAGCCCCAGCTGAAACAAAATGGCAATAAGGTTGGCCATTTGATGTTCGCCCATATTTAATCCTGCACAGCCCTCCAGGAGGACAGAGCCCCGTGCGGGGGCAAAAAGGGTGGGGACCAGTGTGTGTAGGAGGGGAGCGTTTCATTCCCTGGAAGGCATGAGTCAAAACAATATTTCCCAGAACCTCCTGACCTGCTCTCCCCTCTACGCACACACCATTTACGCTACAGAGCGACATCGCCCAGCGGCAGCGGGAGTCTCTGGGAATCCAGGTCAGGAGCACTGGGAAGAGACGCAGCTCTGCCCACAGATGGGGACACGAACAAGACTGTCCCTGCCTGGCAGGAATGCTGTGTGGATTGTGGCCCATGCTAACCTCCCTGAGGTCTCAGCAGAGACGGGGACATTCCTCCATGGAAAGTTCATCAGCTCTGGAAAGCCAACCTGTCCAGGGGGCAGTCGTGATGCCAAGGACAGATGTGCAGGAGCCGCTGTCCATTTTGCTGAGCGGAGGGAAACAAGGTCAGGTCAAATTACTACTAGTGGTCAGGACTGAAACTTTGCAGCTCCGATCGGGGTCTGTCTGTACCAGGTTTCACATGCTCCAAGCCCAAAATGGTCCAGAGACCATTTACAATCTCACCTTTGCTCTGCACAGATGCCAGCTGAGTGAGACAGCTTTCAACTGCGGAGTCCAACAAACCATCATGGCATGGACTGCAGACCTTCACCGGTGGCTTACCCTTGGTAGCAGGCGCTGCTAGCACAGAGGACCTGCTCTGTTAGGCCTTCGTAGACATTAGCAACCTGAGCTAGTAACTGGAGTTTAGAGTTTGTTGTCTACTTGAGAGGTCGTGCTGAAGTGTCAGCTACTGCATCCTCCGAAGGCCAGGTTGGATGGGGCTTTGGGCAATCTGGTCTAGCGTAGGGTGTCCCTGCCCATGGCAGGGGGGTTGGAACTAGATGATCCTTGTGGTCCCTTCCAACCCAAACCATTCTACGATTCTCTCTGCTAGCTTTAAGGATGGTGACATAACCACCACGTATTCCCTCACCAGGAACCAAGCACTCGTTGCGTGTCTGAGGAGGTGGGAGAAGCCCAACACACAGCACATGTCCACTCTTGGAAAATGGAGATGGTTTGGGCCCAGATCACCCAGGCATGCCCCCTCCCGGCCCGACAGATCTCGCCAACACACAGATACACCAGGGAGCCTCCAAACCTGATGCAGCACATCGGGTCAAGATCCATAGAGGGGCCTGGGTGAGCCGGGGCAGTGCCCAGCGTGTCGGGCAGGGCAAGAGAAAATATTTGAGATTGCAGGTTGGACGAGATGAGTCACACGCAAGGATGGGCAGTCCAGGTGCCGGAGCTGCCTGCTCAACTCTCCACCCCTATCGGCACAGTACCCTGGGAAGTTGCTAACCGTGGGAACTGGGATATCACAGCAGGCCAAGTGAGTACAAAAACATGGCTGTCACTGAGAGCAGATTAAAACTGTCCATCTCTGCAAAGCAATGACTTAGCGAGAGGAGCAAAACCCCCGAGCTCAGCAGGTCTAGGTGCTCGAGATTGGTGCTCCAGCCTGGCAGGATCCCTGTGGCAGTCAGCCAGGTATTCATAACATAATGGGAACGGTGCTCACCGTTCCTGCTGGGGCCTGCGTGTGTTTGCAAGATTTCATAGGCACACCCTTCAATTCAAGGCTTTGGAAAAAAAGCTCAGCACCTGGGGAGGAGGGGGAGAAAGAAAGAAAGAAAGAAAAAAAAAAAAAAAAGAAAAAAAAAGAGAAGGAACCACTTCAGAGCTGAGGAATCCCAGCTGTGACTCACGGCGTGGCAGGCGGTGGGGGCTCTGACGCAGGAAGCAAACAGGGCTGGGAACACCAGGGAGAGGGGCAGAGCAGGCTGGCTGGGGGCCTGCAAGGGGACCCTGCAGGGCAAGGCAGCCCCCTCTGTGCAAAGGGCTCCTCCACTAGACCCACCCAGCACCCAGCCTCCTCATGCACAGCAGGCTGCACATCAGGGCCCAACTTTCGCTCGTGGAAATGGGACTGGCTATTTTTCACTTGGCCTGCATGTTTCCCTGCTCCCTAACACCTACGTGTCCAGATTTACCCTCCTCCATGGCACTGAGATCAGCTCCAAGAGTCCTAAAGTCTCCTTTGTCTCCAACATTTCCCAGGCTGTGATGTCCCAGTGCAACACCAAGATCTTCCCTGGCCAGCAATGTCTGCCACCCAACAAATGTTGGCCCCTTTAAGCTGCCCCCACAGGGCAGAGAAATAAAGTTCACACTTTAAAAAGCTAATATAAAACATCTGGGGCTTGCTTTCCAACTCTTCCAGAGCCTTCCCATGCGGCCAAAGTGATTTGTCAGCTCCTTTGTGCAGAGTAAGTGCAGGAGGGCTGGAAGACACCACTACCAACGTAAGAATGCTGATTTGAAGCCTTTTGTGTAGTTTGCAGGGGTTAGAAATACAAGGCAAGGAGTAAGATAACACCAGCTCAGATCCATAGCTGCAGTTCTACTCTAGATTTACACCTGCCTGTCCCACTGACCTCAACAAGGTGTAAATCCAGCATTCCCTTAGCACTTCTTCTATCCAAGAAGTCTGTGTAACTTCACTGAGGTCAGTGACGCTGCACCAGTTTAACCCCCCAGTGCCAGCTCTCCCAGTGGGTGACACTGTTTTAAGTCCCAGTTCCTGAAGTCAGGGCAACACGGAAGAACAGTTGCTCTCCTACTTCAAACCAAAGCTTTTAGCCTACCAACAACAGAAAACACTCAAAAGCTGGGACCCCAGGAGACTTACAAACTAGACAAGGGGGAAGAGCTTCAAGTGCCTCTTTAAAAGCAGCGGACCACAAGGCACTACACAAATCCTGAGGTTCATTTAGCCTTGGATTTTCCTGGGGGAAACCTGAAACTCGGCAGCATGCAATGTGTTCACCCCTCTTAAGAGCCAGACCTGAGCTAGCATCAGACAAGCTCTTTGCTCCCACAAATGGATTGCTCTTCAGCCTCTGTGTCAGTGCTTTCTCCAACCTAGTTTTGAGTGCATCAAGGTGGTGTGGAGTCTCTGGATGAAAGAGAAGCACTCCATCCATACGTGCTCCACTGGCAGCTTCCCGGACAGCCAGCTCATACTCACGGCAACAAACACCTACAGGACATGTTTCGACCTGAGTGATGAATTCAGTTCTCCCTGGAGGACTCGCCCACGTACATATCTGGAGTGTGCTCTGCAGATTATACAACACGTGTTATCTAGGGCAACAGCAAGAAGAGGATCCAGAGAAAAGCCCCTGACTTTGCAACGTCCTGGGCGATTCCAGATGGACCAAGGTAGAGGATTCAGTAGTTGGCAGGATTGAATTTCAAGCCAAAATGCCTGTTTGCAACTCAGAAATATAAACTTCCACCTTGGTGGAAGCTTCTGAGTCCTTGATGAGATCTTAAGAAGAGTAAGGGTCACACCTTTGAATGTATAAACCAGCCCTTGACTGCAGCAACACTCCAGCTCTCTGTGCTGGTTAAAAGCCCAGCTCACCGCTGGACGTTGCCTCTTGGCTGCATTGGCTATTCACCACCTGCTTCTGGGAAGGGTCAGCATTTCAATCCCCCCTTCCTAAACCGGTTGATCCGTTCCAAACCTACTGCCATCCCAACCAGGAATGACCCCCAATTCTTCACTCAAGCAACTAAAACAACTGATAGCAGCCTGGCTATGCTCGCCCATCCAAGCAAGGATGGGCAAGCTCTTCCTCTGGCTGCACAAGGAAGACGCAACGTCAGCACAGAACAACTTATGTTGCTCCTGAGCCTCCTAAAACCCTGCTATCGTAGCTCCGAGTCTGAGATTAACCCCAGGTTTATACCTGAAGCAGGTAAGAGCACAGAGCTGTTGGAACCAGCTTGCAATTGTACTGAGGATGCTGCTGTCCCCAAACAGCAGAGCTGGCAAATTGAGCCTAACTTCAGCCTGACAGTTCTCTACACCACGCCATCACCTCACTCCTGATGTTTGCTGCTAATAACAAGCATTGGCATCTGCCCCTTCTCTGCCAGCTTAAACCTGAGGAGAATAAGCAAAATTCAGTGAGCATTGGCTACCACAGTATAGTGGGACTGGACTCCTGGTGGATTTTATGGGAGCTGGACTGGGCCCCTCTGAGATTTACTTTTGTGCCAATTTGTCTGCAATTTACTGAGAAGCCTGAGCTTTTTGCAAACCATTCCAGCCATGCAAGGAATGGGGTGGGGATGTTTTGACACTGAGTCTTGGATCATTTACAGATCCCACCCAGCTCCCTCTGTGCTCACCTTTTAGTGCTCTCTGTGCACTCTTGTTTCTCAACGACATCAAGCAGAGAGCACTTCAGACAGCACAATTTCAGAGAAAACAGACTGCAGGGAGCAAACACTGCACAGACCAGTACGAAAATGCACGGCTATCAGGCCCAGGCACAGTCCGTGCACGCAAACGCAGCATCTGAGGCTACGCCTGCATCTGTTGTGTGTGTGCACAAACACATTTATGTGCAGACACACGTGGAAGCATCTCTGAACCCCACTGCTCATCTGCATGGGCTAAGTTCAACTCTAAGCAATGCCACCACTTCACTGGAAAACAGAGGAGAGACCTGGCCTGGCAGGAAGAAAAGGGGAACACTTGGGGCAGCTCCTGGCTGTTGGTTGGAGATGAAGAAGGGGCAGAAAGGTCCCTTATTAGCCTGGAGTGAATCTCCTTCAGCAGCATCAAGCACCCATCATACCTCCAGCTGTTAAGCAGAAAGGACAAAACCACTCCCCCTCACCAAAACCCATAACAGATACAGCATTTGTGCTGTCTGACCAGATGTATTTAGCATTAAGCTAATCCTGTGTACATCACTAACTTTACTAAAGCAGATCCTCATCTTAGTGTGGGAGCTTAGCTTCAATTCACATTACCCACCCCCTATTTTCTTTACTGCAGGTGAGGTTGGAACCACGGTTGACACCATTCCTTTATTCTTCAGTTAAATCCTACCGCGTAAGAAAAAAATTCAAATTCTTTCTACATTTTCACAACAAACATCGGCTTCTTGCAAACCAGAACAGACATCTAATGCATATGTACATGACTGCCCCTGTTCTCAGTGCTTATCATCTAAGCAGCCTTGCAGAACCACATCTGTTTAGTCTGCAGTGAGATACAAATCCAGTTTCCAACATGGATCAACATTTCACAACTGGCCTCTATTCCTCTAATGCATTATTCCAGCTTCTCCACCCGAATCCCAAAACCTGCAAAATTCAGTGGGTCTTCAGATTGAGAGCTCACCTGTTGAGTCACAAGCCTTGCATTGACACAACCCCTGGTGAAAGATGTCTGAAGCAGCCCTACGAAGCAATTACACTCTGTGAACCATGCCGGGGAAGGACAGAAAGGCCAGGAGTGACTTTGGGACTCCTCAAAGGGCAACAACAGATTTAGCTAGGTTTGCTGGGGTCGAAGTAGCCTCCCAGCACACACATTCACATCCCCTAGTCTATGCAAATACTGCTCTGAAGTTAGGAGAGTGATCGGGGCAGGCAGACGGCCCTTGGGCTGGGGAACCTCAGGAGACGCAGCCAGCTCAGGCTTCTTTTTCCACCTCACTGGGAAAGGAGAATTCAGAGGCTGGGCCGCCCAGCCCCAGAGGGCTGTGTCAGCATTGTTTGCAGCAGGGAGCAGGCTGTCCGCCCCGCCTGGCGCTTCCCTTTGTGCATTTGCTGAGCTCTGATCTTCCGGCGTCCATTGCCGTGGGGAAGGAACTGTTTGCAACCAGGGCAGACAGCTCCAATCTACTTTCGCTGGGTTTTGCACAGAAGGCAAATCTTGCGGGCTTCAAAGCTTCCACATCAGCAAATTGCCTGACAAGTGCATTCCCTGACGTCTTGTCAAAGAAATGCCAGTGTAAGGGAACTGGGGGGGTGGGGTGGGTGTTCTCTCATATTTGGAGGTGCCCAACTTCTGCATTATATTCAGGAACAGCTCACCTACTGCCCCTTTCTCTTCTCCCAACCCCTCAGGCCCAGACCAACCTGCTCTTTAGCATCCTCACTGCCCCCCAGTTCTTGTTTTGCCATCGTGCAACCACAGCGCAGGTGCCTCTGCCCCACAGCAGGTGCACATGCAAAGCAGTTCCTGCGAGAGGGGGAAAATGGGCCGCTCGCCCATCTTATCACACAGCCAAATTTGTGTTTCTGTTAAGTGATATCCATAGACATATCACAGAGAGAAGAACCAGGGCGAGCCGCCCTCCGTGAGCTCCCGCTACGAGGTCCGATGGCCCCTTTACACTTCTCTGTTCTCTAAGAGTCAAAGTCTTTAAGACCGCTCCTGGAGGGTATCACACAGTGTGCTGCAATAGGACCTGATGGGCTCGGTGGGCCCACCTGCCCCGGGCCCTGAAATCAGAGCAGGGAGTTGAAGGGAACCAGGTTCTGCAACGGTCACTGCTCTGCTGATGACAGCTGTGACCGTCATCAACTTACTTCTACAGGGAACATCAGGCCTTCTGGAAACCTCCAGGTCTCCTCTTGGTACGTCCCTCCTCTCCTCCCTGTCTCTACATACACAACATTATCAGGTTTACGAGCGTTTACACACTCAGTAAAGCATTTTTTTGCTTTGCCATTTTGCCAGCTCTTTGTAACTCCTTAACACTCTTCCTTTTGAGCCTGGAGGAGAACCAGGCCACCTCTACCAATACTGTTCACTGTTAGTTTATAGCTTACAACTCCTTAAAAAGACTTTCCTCCCTTTCCCCTAAACCTCTGCCCTTCTGAGTCATGCTCTGCACAATGCTTGAAGTCAGCACTTCACACAAACCAGCTGAAGCTGGTCTTCAGAAAAAAACGCAGACACATACATACAGAGCAGGGAACAGCTACCAGCCAGGACCTGCAGCCTTGGCACGGAGCAGAGTGAATTTGCCAGTGACAGCACCAGCTAGAAACGCAGATCAAGAGAGAACAGGGAGAAGCAAAGCAGCTCTCTGCTCTCCACCTCCCCCGAAGGCAAAGATCAGTGTTTGGGACACTAACCAGTCACCTGGGAAACTTGCACGGGGGAGAGAAAGGCCTAGCACAGGCCTGTCTTTTCCTTTGCATTACTCTCTTCTTCAACTTACAGCTCGGGTAAACACCTCCTTTGGCCTCAGGAATCCCCCCAAATCAACATTGCACTGATGTTATTCAAGGTCAGATGAGATTCCGACTTTTAACATCGATAGTACAATCCTCATGAGAAAAAGAGCTCATCAATACAAAGGCCAGGAGGTACCCCAGGAATATCTAATCTGATTCCCAAGTCTCATCCGCCCTTACTCTCCTTTTTTTCCCCTCCCTCTTCTCCAAAGCAGCTACAAGGCTTATCACTCCTGCAAGGTTCCTGTTCCCTTTCACTGAGCCATTGCCTTTCAGACAAGTATCTTTTCCACACATCCCCACGCTCTCAGGTTCAACACCTCTGCTCTCTTATGGCTTTTCCATCAAGGCAATGCTTGCCCTGAGCGCTGTACAAGACATTAAGGAAGAAGCTACACCATTTTGGGAAGACCCACAGGTTGGTTGAGGCAAGGTAGAGAAGGTGTTTTCACAGGTCAGCGTGGTTGCCCTGATCCAAGGACAAGGCTGTCCACAGAGGTGATCTGCAGTGGGCTCACAAATAGTCCAGAACAAACCAAAAGCAGTTTTCTTCTAGGCATTCATCCCGAGTAACAACTGTGGGTATTCTGAGGAAAAGACTAAGCAACACCTGTTGAAGTAATGGTTAAGATGTGGAGTTAAAGCTCAACCTCAGTCAGTAAGGAATGCACTGCAGGTCCTGCTCTAGGGGCTGGAGGACAATAAATAATTCAGCATCTGCCCTACTTCGCCACCCCAGACACCACGAGTTAGAGCCAGTCAGGCTGGGAATGTCCAGGGAATGGAGCAGTTATTCCAGCAAGTCAGTCCCAGGAGATCCAAGAGCCCTGGATAATAACATCCCCCCACCCCACCCCCATTCCTGAAAAGCCCTCAACTTTCAAATACTGCCCTGCTAATTCACTTGCCTCCACGTAGTTGCAGCAACAAGGTCTAATCCCTGACGTCACGCAACGTCAGCGCTACGGAGGAGGCCTCCTGCCCTGGTACCGTCAGGGCACTGCAGCTGCACAAGGGGATTGATGTTCTCTAGGCAGAGGCTGACACCAGACCCCACAAAGGGCAGCTCGTGTCCAGCTCCCCTGCACCCTTTCATGCTCATGCTGTGTCTCCTCCTCCGATGGGACACGAAGATGCTGGCTGTATTACAAGGGTACTTTAAAACCTTCGCTCTCCTGCATGCTTCCTTCACAAGGGGTAAGGGAATTCTTCCCCAATGTACAACCAAGGTTCCCTTCCCTCACACTAGCCACTTCACAGATGAGCTTTTCCCATCACCATCTCACATGCCTGAAACAGTGATCTTCTGAGATTAAAGGGACACAGAGAAAGAGATGAGCCGTCTCAAGGGCCAGCAAGGAGAGAAGCCGCCCTGCTACTTCCTTTTGATCTCCGCAGAGAACACCACGGAGCTGCCCTTCTCTTTTGATGTGTCACCCTCTAGCTTGTTCTCTCGCAGGAGGGCAGGCCTGTTGCAGCATGACTGCTCCTGCATTTCAGCTGCTGGGGTAACAAAGCTGCATTTCAGCAGCTTCTATGAATTTCACAGACTTCAGAGTCTCTGCGTTGACCCCAGGGGTGGAAGGGAACTGAGAAGGCCAAGGAGGGACGCCACCCTTAGACTCAGCTCTAACTAAATCCTCATCACTCACATAGAAGACACATAAATTGCTAGTGCAACAATAAAACAGAATTAATTATTATGGAATCATGAAGCATGCCATACCAGGAAACAGAGCAGAGGATCTGCAGTGCCATGACTAATCTCTGGCCTATCATAGGCGACTTAGATGAAGGGTTTTTTTTATCAATTACAAAGGCCCTTATCTCAAGTGCGTTCTGCAACAGAATCATAAGTAAGATTCCTCATTATCTTCCCTGCTACACAGCAAGGTCCCCACCCTACAGTGAAGGAGTTTAGAAAGTTCTACTAATCTCAAAGATTATCACTCGAAACAAAACCTTCTGCTCAGAGTCAAACCACTCTGTGAAGGATCCAAGGATGGAGCAGATTTGCCGTCCGGAGTCAGGATAAGAATCCAGACAGCTGATAATAAGCATTTTAGAAGCCTGATTTACAGGTGATTGAACTCAGCTTGTCTGGTCATAACAGACCAGGTCTGCACAGCATTTGGTATTCACTTGAGAGCTTATCACACCGGATGGCAGGTTGTGCTTCCCAGTGAAAGAAGAGTACAAGATCAGAGGTCCAAGGAAAGGAGCAGCTTGCCCAGGTTCTGCAGCCAGCTGGTGGCAGGCCCAAGAAAGGAACCCGTACTTCCCAGCCTAGGACAAAGCTTGAGCTTGACTTGAGCACCTTTAGCTCTTGTCAGAGCATTCTCAGGATATCCTGACCCCAGATCGTGACCCCAAGCTTTCTTTGTCAAACTCAAGACCCCTTTGGAGCCCAAACCTGGTGGGTGACCCAGTTGTAAGGTGACAAGGATACTTCCACATAATTAAATCCTAGAAACACAAATCCTCATCAACACTTATAAATACCTGAAGGGTGGGGGTCTAGAGGAAGGGGGCACTCTTCTCAGTGGAGCCCAGTGACAGGACGAGGGGCAACGGGCACAAACTAGAACACAGGAAGTTCTATCTGTTGCCAGTGTGAACTGCATGAAGTTCGACAAGGCCAAGTGCAAGGTCCTACACATGGGTCGGCACAATCCCAAGCACAACTACAGGCTGGGTGGAGAATGGATGGAGAGCAGCCCTGAGGAGAAGGATGAAAAAGTTAACGTGAGCCGGCAGTGTGCGCTGGCAGTCCAGAAAGCCAACCGTGTCCTGGGCTGCATCAAAAATAATGTGGCCAGCAGGGCGAGGGAGGGGATTCTCCCTCACTACTCCACTCTTGTGACACCCCACCTGGAGTACTGCGTCCAGCTCTGGAATCCTCAGTACAGGAAAGACACGGAGCTGTTGGAGCAAGTCCAGAGGAAGCCACAAAGATGATCAGAGGGCTGGAGC
>VWZZ01002062.1:61264-80809 GCA_013399095.1 Psophia crepitans | reverse complement strand
CCCCCCCGCGCGCCGGGCGGGAGCAGAAGCGTTCCGGGGAACAAAGGTTCCGGGGTGCGATCGCGCCTGCGGCAGGGGACAGCGCCAGCTGCCCGCAGGCCAGCACGGCCCCGGCTCGCCTACCGCAGCCCCTCCGGGTCCGTTTGGGTGAAAAGAAGAATTTTTGGAGATTTTGTGTCAGACGCCCCGTCCCGGCCCCGCCGCGGCAGGGCGGGCTGAACAAGAACGGCCCCAACACCCCGCTGTCACCTTTGCCCTTTGCCCCAGCGTTGCCACGGCCCAGCGTGGGGACACAGGCCTCCGGGGGGGATGTGTGTGTGTGTGGGGGGGTGTCTCGGGGTCCCCCTGCCCAGGGCGTCACGGCAGCGGGGCCTGGAGGAGCCACCCCCCAAAAAAACGACCCGTGTCCAGGACTTTTACCTCTGCCAGTGTCAGAACCCACCTCAGTGTGGGCATCCCAACCTTGGCCTGCGCTTTCCCCTTTCTCTACAAAAGCTTTTACAAACTTCTATAAACACGTTGTTAAACATATAAAAATAACAGAGCTATAAATGTGATTTACATCGCATTTAAACGTCCGATTGCCCTGGGATTGCCCAGGCCCCCACAGGCCTGGAGGATTTACAGCAGCCCGTGGTTAAAGAAGGGAAAGGTCTGGCGTGGGGAAGGTTTAAGGGTCGAGTTGACACAGGGAACCTGGATTTCATGTGGTGCTGTTATTTTTTCTCACAGCAGGAGGAGCAGAGGGCGCCAGGAGCTCAGGGATGCAGGTGAATGGCTCCTGCCCGAATCGGGGCCCTTCTGGCGTTCAGTTCTCGCCATGGAAGGAGGAAACGGGGCTCGGATCTCTGATCGGTGGGGATCCCCCGCACCCTGGCGAGGCCTCTGTGGAGTTGGCATTGAGAGTCCGTCCTTCCTCAAGATACCTCAAGCACGGAAGGGAAGGAAAGCAGAAAGAAGTGCGAAAGTAAATAAAAATTTCCCCCTTCTCCAGCTCAGGTTTTTTGAGATCATCTCAGACCTTCTCTGGCTGTATTTAGGGCCCCCAAATTCCCGTCCTGTTTGCTACAGGCATGGGAAACAGCACCATCCCTTCTTCTTTTCAGCGTCCTTCGCACCCTGGTGAATCTCCCCATCTCCTCCCTTGCCCTGCATCCCTCCATTCTGCCCCTGAGTGGTTTTACCTTGATTAAACCTTATAAATTTTTGCCCCATTCCTCAAGAACCAAGTGTTGAAATTTAATTGAATCAACAGCCTTTTATCCTGTTCGTGGTAACTAAAGAAACAGCTAATGGTGCCTCATATAAATGCTCACGGCCACCTCATCGTTTGCATGCAAATGCTCCATTTTAGTTATTTTTCCACCAACGCTGTCCCACAGCAGAGCATTGCACAGCAAAACACAGGGCAAAGCTCTTTCTTCCTGCAGGAAATGCAGCTGTAGGTAGGAAAGCCCACACTGGCTGTACCATGCCGTTCAGTCACGCTTCTTGGGAAACAAATCTCACACCCGCCTTTTGGGCGCAGCACCTTCCAAAGAGCAGAGATCTGTTGCAGCAAGATGCTGCAGTTGGGAATTTCTCTCCTCCAAGGGCTCTGACAGCCTGGATGAATTAGCGCTTCAGAGGTGATGGAGAGATGAGTTTGCACTTCCCACCGTGGGCATTAATTTAGGTTGGGTGAATTGCTCTTCAGAGGCATTTCTTTTTCCCCATTTACTCTAGAGGAGGCTTAGTACATCAGGCTGCTTTCCTGAGCTATAGAAAATGCCCTCTGAGCAGGTGCCTTGCTTATAACACTCACTTACCCCCCCTTGTTTTTTTTAAACCAAGTCCAAGAACAAGATCCTGCTCCAAGGAGCCCATTGGCCCTCAGTTCTCAAATACTTCTGATGCCTACGCTGCAGCCACATGTAATTTATTACTTTGAGTAGGATGTGTCCCTTAGTCATACTCACAGAAGGGACAGCCTGGTCTCCATTAAAACTTTGGGCCATGCCAGTCTTCATGTTTTCTGTTTTAAGGGGATGAAGCACCAGCTGAGCAACCAGACCTTTCCTTCAGTAAGGAGACCTCCCAACAGCAACAACAGTTTTGCAACAATTTATTAGCAATGTTCAGAGAAAATACAAAATACTATTTACAATGAAATCATAAGAATGGCCGGACAAACAGAGCAGAGGGATACGGAGCGCGGGTCTGGGTGATGCAGACCTCGGATAAAGGAAATCCACACGGAAGAGGAGAAGCAGCCCTGCACCTCCCCGACGCACGTGGTCAGGGAACCCAGGAGGAACATGCCCATAGCTATATCCCACCCCTAATCCTGCATTACTCAGCCTCATAAGGACTTCCACCTCTCTGAGCACGTACATATTACTCACTGCTTCAGTCCAAGAGCTTTCAGTAAGTCTGGCTTAGGATGGACAGCAAGCCATGGGGTCAGCACAGAAGAGGGACCAGAACACATGCAAGAAGGGAGCCCTGTGGAGGGGTATGGGGGGGGCAGCAAGCCATCCCCCCTCAGGTGGCTTGGAGATGGAGCAGGTGCCATGCAAGCTTTTCCCACGCAGGAGCGGAAAGCCAGGACGTAGCAGCAGCTCAGGCAGCAGCAAAGTTAATCCACACCAGAAGGAAAAAGAGCAAGAGATCCAGAGTGGGCTGCAGATCCGTATTCTCCTCCCCAGGTCCCAGGGTATGCAGGGACAGTTTGGAGGAGTCCCGGTGCAGAAAGAGGGGCTGCAGAGCTCTGGTCTAGATTGTCCTTAGGAGGAGGAGGCTTAGGATTATTTCAGAGTCAGAAATCATGACTTAACTCCACACTCCCTCCTCAAAAGCTGGACCATCAGAAAAACCTACGAGGCCTTTTGCTGTGAGCAAAAGATGGCTTCACAGCCACTCTGCTAAGATATTTCAGAAGTGCCTGCATTGGTCTGTGCCAGAAAATTCCCCTTTTAAAATCCTATTTCATAAGCTTTTAGGATGCCTCCCATGCTGCCCCCTCCCAATTCTGCCTGCTGAGCAATTCAAAGCCCTTACTTCTCTGCAATGCACTGCAGAGATCAGTGGGTTGTGAACTTAATGCTGGCATCACCCAATAGTCTCCTTTATCCCTAAAAGGATGTTGGCTTGGGGTTTTTTTGTTGTTGTTTTTTGGGGGGGGAAGAAGGAGAGGTGGAGAGCATCAGTTGTGCTCCTGTGCGATCACAGACAGGGTCAGCACAGCCAAAGAGGGGCTGAACCATTTTTACTCTCTGCACAGTAACTTTCCTCTACCCGGTTCGGGGCACCGAACACGTGTGACGGGAAGATACGACATGTGAAGGGTAAAAGCCAGGGCAGCAGCAGAGGAGGAATGTGCGGTACGGAGCATTTTGGCATAGCCTCTCTCTAACACGCAGGGATTGCTAGAGGCGGCTCCGTGACGCACTTGCCCTGGCATTCCCAGAGAGATTGGAGATACGGGTTTCTATCAGCAGGAAGGATCACTTTCTAAATAAGAGCAAAAGGCCTCTTATCTCCACCTGGAGCTTTACAGTTAGAAATTAGCCAGCTAATCCCCAAACAGGGGAATGTGAGCAAGGGGAAGATGGAAAGTTACCCGAGCACTCCGAGGCATCCAGTGCTCTCACTGACATCCCCGTTTGGGGGAGCAAAACTGGAAAATGGCCAAAGAGGCGACATTGGTGTCTGCTGCAAAGCAGTGCCCGTTTTGAGCAAAGGGCATTCACCTAGCCTCGGTCTCTGGGTAGTAACAACCACTTAGGACCAGTAATCTCTAGCAGCCAAGAGAATTTTGTGAAAGCATCAGATCCTGATGGCAGGTCACAGGATCTCAGCCACCCATTTCCCACTTCAGGAGGTGCCTGGCTTTGCCTGGGCTCTGAAACTCAACCTCTTTCATCTCTTCTCTGCCAATAATCCTTACGTGGGGTCACAGCCCTCCCAGGTGAAGAGCCACACTTCGGAAAGAAGTGACATACGTGTCCCCCTTGGGTGGGGAGGTGAGCCCACAGCCAGTGGTCCTGCTGTCCCACTCTGGGAAGGAAAGAAAGTACACTCAGCCCCACAGCCAGATGCAAAGGATACAGAAGAATTCTTTCTGCGGGGGCATTAGGGATGTCCTCCAAGAGGTTGCACGTCCTGAACAACAGGTTCCCTTGTGCCTGAAGGACTGATTGCTGGGACATCCAGGCTACGTGATCCCCAGCTCTGCACTTCTAAAAGCAGGCACTATCAGGAATATATCTCTGCAGAGGCCGCAAGGCTCCAAATGAATGCAGGAGAGAAACAAGGGCAGACAAGGATTTCCCTAGCCTTTTCCCATCATTCAGCTAGTTTTCCTGCCAGGATCCCAGCAGAATTCCTTACTCTTCTCCCCTTAATATTATTTTCTCTTCACAGAGCTGTTCTCAGCCCTTCAACATCCAACACTGTGCAAGACTTAGGCTACTCTGACAGCCTCTGGGGAAAAGAAGATTTGGTCTCATGCCTCCCAGTCTCTGGTCTAGTTTGATCTCAGGAGGAGTGGAGGGAGCAGAAGAGACATAACACTTAAGCCCTGCTTTGCTTTCTGGGTCACAAAGGCCTAACAGCATATATACAAGCTGCATAAGGAACCCAGGGGTTTTGCTCAGCTGATTGAATGGAGCCTGCTAGTGGGCCAAAAAGGGTGGGTTCGGTTCTGTTTGTTTTAACCCTCTTTTCCTCTTAATTTTTTTTTTTTTCTTTTTAAACACTTGCATCTTGCCAGCAAAGAGAAGATACTGCCTTGCTGCACTCACTCCTGGCTGGAACCAAAGAACTGGAGGAAGAAGGAGAAGATGTAGATGATGTCCAGATAGATATTGAGGGCTCCAAAGATGTATTCCTCTGGGTTCAGCGAGTACCGACGATTCCCCATCAGCATCTGGGTATCAAATGCCAGGAACTGTGAAGAAAGAGGAGGAAACCCAGTGACAGTCACGTGGAGGTTTGGCACAGGGAGGCAAGAAGTGCTCTAATGACAGAAGTTCTCTCAGTTGCTTCACTGTACCCAGAACAAAAATGCAGCCACTTTTTATGAGCTGTAACTGCAATTTAAAAAGGTCAGAACAATGCACTGAATGAGCTGCAGCTTTCCCCTTCCTTCATTTCACTCTTGATGGTCAAACCCTGAGCCTAACTGTCACTCCAGGCCTGCTCCCTTCATGCTTCATCCATCCCAAACATGCCCAGGATCAGCTTTGGAGCACTTCTCCCTGTTCCTCCTCAGCCAGTCCCTACAACTTGTTATTCCCAGACTTCTCCCAGTTCAGAAACACCTGCCAGGTGACAGGGTGACCTGGACCCAACGTGACATGGCAGCAGCAGCACCATCAGAATAATAAAGAGCGAGAAAACCCAGATCCCTGGCAGCACTGAGCCCTGCAGAGCTGCCAGCAGAGGTAGCCAGACCCGGGGGGGAGCTGACGCCTTTCTGAGGTACAAACACGACTAAGTGCAGGGCAGATTTTACCAGTGAAGCCATCACGGTGGGAATCCACTGCCCAGCCTGCCTGCAGGCTTGCAGCACTCACGTGAACAAATATGGGCTACAAGGCAGGCTGGCGGCCCTGCTGCAAGAAAACCAGCGCCTTGTTGCATGACTTCAAGCCCAGAATTTACTCCCTCTGTTAACCTAGCCCACGACAGACACCTTGGCACAGAGCTCTTCAGGGCTGGCAGAGCATCTTTGCTGGCACCTCTGCCCTCCCAGACATTGTCAGGCTCAGCTGACCAGCCTGGCACAATAGACTCCACCAGCTGAGGTTCTGACTGAAGTTTATGGGGTAATTATAAGACATTTAGCCTACTTGTATTTTACAGAACAGTCTTTAATCATGAATCACAGAAGAAACAGCCGAGCTTACTTGAAATGACTTTTACAGCTAATAAATGAAATTGCTCAACTGTTCTTATTCACGACGTGCCCAATGGGCACCGCCTTGCAGCCCAAGGCAGCCCTCCTCCTGACCCCCACCTCAGGGTAACGCCAAGCATCTTCCCAGACAACTCCCACAGCCGAACGGCAAGCACGGCACTGCCGGGACTTGCTCTGGGAAGAGGCTCGCAGGAGGGATTGCTGGGGAGCAGTCGAAGGAATGAATCCAGGCTTTTCAGCTTTCCTTGGAGGAGCTGCCCAGCTTCAGAGCTTTTCCTGCCTGCAATGAACCTTCCTGATGCCCCCTAATCCCAAACCACGACCTCTCACTGTCTTTCTATACCTCTGTTTCTGTTAGCCAAACTGATACCCCGTCATCGCCTCACTCCCACTCAACCCACCTTGACTTGGCTTTGCCCACTTCTGCAGCCTCATCTCATCCCCAGGCCCCCTTTGGGCCCAGCTCCCACTGCCGTGCCAAAGCTTAATCTCTGCTTTTCCCACTCCAGAGCTGCCTTTTGCCCTGTCCCTACAACGCTTTCTGCTGTTCACACCTAGGATTGGCAAACCCGTGCTGTATGCGCAATCACACCGTGCTCTGCACCAGCGCTGCACGTACACCAGCACCTTCTCGGGACAGGGCTGAGGTCACTGCAATAATTGCTATTCAGGAAGCATTTGAGGATGCGGAGCTCTCTGCAATCCTGTGACTCCCTCTTCTCCCTTCTCCAAGCACCCTCCAAGGCTAAAGGCATTTGCTCCTTGTTTATTTGCTTCTTTTCCCTGCCAGCACACTCCCACCCCCCCCCCCCCCCCGACCAGCACCACTTACCATAGTAAAGATAATGGCGCCAAGCAGAGCGTAGATCGCGTGGAGCCAGGGAACCTAAAGGAAACAAATCCATCGGTTGGTGCCTGGGAGAAAACTACCTAATTAGGACTTGACACAGGAGAAGGGCTTAGCTCTTCTGTGGAGGATACAAGTTAGGGAAAGTGCTTTCTAATTGTCCAGGATGGACTTGCACCACTTCCAGCTCCAACACAGTTTCTGTTGGTGAGCTTTTCATGGCAAAAAAACCCAATCCCCAAAATGGGTTGCTGTGCCTCAGTTTCCCCCCTCACCGTGGCCACTGTGTCTACTTGGCTTATAAGCTTCTCGACCAGGTATTTGTGTTTCCAAATAGCCTCCTTCAACACAGCTGCCACCTCTGTGGGAATATCTTGGCACTATCCTGCTGAAACCATATTTTGCAGCAGCCCTAGGTGTTTATTTACCAAGACAAGGCCAACGCCACTGGAAGAAACACCAAATGCTTCCAATAGCCAGACCCAGCTTTAATTAACAAGGATAACTTAAAGGTGAACATCTGCTGGGGTCACCACAGGAAATTCACTGGAATCAAGACCAAACTCAACCCCTGCTTGCTGCGGCGCAGTAGCGCACAGTGCTAACCGAGAATTTCCCTGTATTCCAGGAGAAGGGGCCCACATGGACGGCTGATTCAACCCAGAGATGGAAGCCTGCCTCCCCAGATAGACAAGCTCATTACAAGGCTGCCTCAGGCTATGCTTATCTTGACAAGCTGCAAGATAAAGAGCACTTGTCTCAACAGTTTAATGGCAGTGGCTTGGCACTGCAAGCTGGTTCACCCTCACGTTAGCATGGGGGAGAGGTGGATCTCAAGTCAAGACAACCAAAATCCAAGCTCCTGGTTTTGGAAACACAAGCCTGTGCATTTGTTCATCATCAGACCAACTCCAGGGCTAGTACCAGTGGGACTGTTTCCTGCAGATCTGGTCCTTAATGTATGACTTGGGTCCCCAGAGAAGCCAGGTAAGATGTGAAGGGTTTGGAGGTCACTTAAAGGCTGCCAAGATCAAAGCCAGATGCCTCTGTCTCCAGTGCAAGCAGGAATTCAGAGTGATTAATGGTGGCTGCACAGCCCCACACACCTTCCCCCTTTCACCAGCATCTTCCAGGGTCTGTCAAGCTCCTGCTTGAATGACAGCTCACCTAATGAGACACTCTTGGATGGAGACCAGACACTCCATGCTGCCACGCCAAGCCCTCTATCAGGTGTGGTCAAAAGCCACTCCAGAGTTTCAGCTGGGCACAGCTAACGCCAGCTGTGACCAGGGAGGGTGAAGGAGGGGGCTGGACCCACACATGAGGAGCTGGCAGCAGTTGGAGGTGTGACAAGGTGGTCACTCATCATCAGGACCTGTCCCTGGGGTCTGAAGTAAGCACCTCTCCAGAGATGCTTACTACTGAGAAATTTGAGTCTCAAGATTTAAACACGGCAGGATGGTGCCTGGTGTTTTTTAGTGTGACTACAGCCAGGTCTGGCCAGACAGGCACCCCACCGCACTTGTCCAGAGTCCAAGTCCTGCCATGAATTTGGGCCAGGAGCTCTGTTTTGTATTGAGCAGGCCAGTGCTTTAACATGCTTCCTGCCCTGGTTTTACTGGAGGAGAAACTGAGGCACAAGCAGGTGATGTGCCCTGCCGTGAGGTTACTACACAGCTCTAGGAACAGAATCAAACTTCCTCAAGCCCCAGGCCAGTGCTGTCCTACAACCCGATATCTGATTGTACAACCACCAGGCAACAGCCACCTGGCCTTGCCTTTTCCTTCTGTTGGTGTTTCTGCACATTTTTGGAGAGCAGGGAGCACACCCCTTGCAAGCCAGGCCCTGGAGTTTGCTGGATTTAGGCTGATCAGCTCCCAGCCTTGCACCAGGACTGGTGGCACAGAGCGAGGAAGGAGGGGTGGAGGTAGTTACTCACATATTGGTAGGGCAATATCACAGCCAGGATGATGCCACCAAAGAAGAGCACCATGAGCATCACGAAGAGGACGCCCTGGTAGGAGGTGAAGTCAAACTGTGGAGGTAAAGAACATCACATTACAAGTGCAGAGTGCTGGAACAGGAGGCAACAAGAGGACCCAACCTCCCCATGTCCATAGGTAGGGACTTCCAGCAGCACACTCATCTTGCTGTCACGTGGCAACTGCTTCCTCTGCATCTCGGGTCCTATAGCCCAAGACCCATCTGTATGGCACAGAGCCAAAGGCTTACCATGTCCCCTTTATTGCCACGGGCAAGAGCTCTGTACTCATCACACACCTGAAATCCAGAAGCCCATCATACACATTTGTGCCAGCGTCCTTCTGTACCCCACAGTCTAATCCTCCCAAAAAATCCAGCTTACCCCCATACATTAACATCTTCCAGCCCCATCTATACCCCTGGCACATCCCTCACTCCCAACATCTGCCTTGTTCTGGAACCTTCACTTGACACTCCAGCATCCCTCAAGTTTGCTCCTCTATCCAGAGCCCTACAGACCTGCTCCTTGCACCTCACCTTGTGTCCTACCCCAGGGGATGCCTCTCCCAGAGGGATCGATCAGCACAAACTCACCTTGGTCTGGAAGCTGAAGATGGTGACAGACAGACACACCAGGGCTGTGATCCCCAGACACAGAAGGACCGACTTGGTGTTGTAGTAACTGCAAAATCACCAGCAAAACCGCTTTTCAGTGTTTCCCACAGGGAGAGGTGAAAGGAGGGATTAAGACAGGCAGAAGCTTAGCAGAGGTGTACAGGGAAAGTGTGAGTCTTGGGGGCACAACTGAAATTATCAGTGTCCCCCTAACGTAAAAGGGGAAAGCTAGAAAACATGCACACACAAAAAAGACGAGTAGATGGGATTTCCTCCTGCTTTAAACAGCGGAGGGTGAGCAGGAGGGCATGTGTATGTCTCCCAGGAACTCATGAGCAGCTAGGATGGGAACTTACTACAAAAATCTGTCTGTCCATGGAGAGATGGGGAAGGAGGAGGATTCAAACTGGGAGGTCATAGAAGTAGAATGGCAAGTACGATTGCAGCACAATAAGAAATCAGAAAGCTGCAGCTGCTGTTACACTACGGATGTGCTTGTAACAGGGGGAGTGGGACTTGGAAAACCACAGGGAAGGAGGGATTCGAACAGGCAGTGAGACTGCAGGCTTGGGTAACAGTTCTGCGTACGCCTGACTGTGGTTACAGCACGAGGCTCGGCCCCGAGAAGAGCCAGGCCCCACTCTGCCCTTCGGTTTGATTAGAGAGCGAGATCACTGGTATTTTCCCTGAGCTGCTGAAGCTGCTGTTTCCTTTGTCCCCAGCAAACATCCATCAACACCCACTGGCTCATCTACCTCATCACCAGGGACCCACGTGAACCAGCGCTGATCTTGTGAGCAGGCTGTAACAGTAAAAACGCAAGCAAAAAGGAGCAAGCTGTAGTCTACAAAACGGGCTGAAACTCCTGGAAAAAACCTTCTTCTCTCACTCCAGCCCTGTCTGCTGGAGCGCTGCTGAGTGGAAAAGGTGGGATGACAGTGTATGGTAGTCCCACGTAGCCCGTCGCACAGGCACTGCCTTGTCCCTGGCTCCTCAGTGCTCTCCTGCCCGAGCTGTGTCAGAGAAGGGGATGCCACCTTGGAGAGCTTCTTGAAAAAGTGTTTTCAAAAGCAAAGGTATGTGGCTACTGGAACAGCTCCAGAGAGTGCAGGTGGCCCGTACATTTCAGAAGAACAGAAGTGGTTTTTTTTTCCAGGAAGAGACAGGACATAAGGAGCAGAAAACCTGCAGAGGCTGCACACTCAACCTACCTGGAGAGCATCCCAGTGAGATAAGCCATGGAGAGTGTCTGGGAGGGAAAGAGAACCACATTACTTCTGCATTCATGTCCCAGGGACAGACACGCCACAGATAAAACATTTCAGTTATGGTGATGATGCTGAGGGCAGTGAAGCCTCTTAAACGGATGCTCAAGAGAAACAATTTTTACATAGTTTCTAATCCTCCCGTGATTAATATCCACAGGGCGGGTTAAAGTGAGGGCAGGCCACCACCCCGAGAGCAGTCCCACCTTCTCCATCTCTCTACCTCTCTTGCTTAGGAGTCCGGGCACACTACCCCAGCTCCCACCACTGACCAGCCACCACACGTGCTGATTTTATTATTATTATTTAAACAGAGACTCCCTTCTTTCCTGCTTATCACAGCCTCGTTCAATTACAGCTCCCCAGCCCAAGTGCAGGGCAATTAGAGGATGAAATCCCTGCTTTCTGCAGGAATCCAGACCAGACATCTCTCCTGCTTTGGAGCCATTATGAAACCTGGGGCTTGTCGCAGGGGCAGGGCAGACGCTGTCCAGATGTGCTACTTACAAAGATGCTCAGCAGGATCAGATTCCATGGAAAATACCTCCTGCAAGTGAAGAAACAGGGGCTGGTCAGCCCTGCGATGCAGAGGTAGTTAGCAGCACTGCACAGCAGGTTGCATAAGTTATGCCATGTAATTAATGGCCATGCAGCAAATGGCAGGGGTGGTGCAAGGGGACAGGCATCCTGTTGGGAATGAGAGTGCATTCGGGGTGCTGCTAGACCAAGAGGGCAAACGTCCCCACGATATTCCAGCAAAGCAACCAGCAGCGCCCTGCTCCACTGAGAGCGAAGGCAACCATCCTCTGCAGCATTTAATAATGAGCATTTGGAGCCATACGGCAGCGCGGTTCTGGCTGCCACATAGCTTCCTTCCCAGTTACAATCTGACCTCAGGTTTTAATGCTGTGTCCCAGCAACGCACAACTGCGTCAGGCCTGAAAACACAGCAGCCACCTCAGTCCCTACATCACTGTGTCAGCATGACCCCCTCCCACCTCTGCAACGTTGTTGGTCACGCTTGAAAAAAAAAGAGGAAAACATTCATCCTTCATTTCACAGGGCTGTTTGAAATCCAAGGAGAAAATTGATTTACCTGGGTCCAGAGCAGCAAGCAAGAATCAAGTAGGTCACAAAGAAAACAGCACTGCAAAGAAAAGAAAAAGAGCAGTTTAGGGAGGAAAACCCAAGCACAGTGTGTTGACGCAGGAGAGAAGTCTCCAGCTGACAAGTTTAAAACGCAAGCACGATGCCAGAAGTCGAGGGCAGCTAGGAGGCAAGGCAGTGACTACCTCTCACCGAAGCCGTTTTCTGCCCGCAGCTGCCTAACTTGCTTATGCCAGTCCCCAAGGTGGGACAGCAAACTGTCCCTGAAAAACCTGAAAGGTGGTTTTACAGCAGAGGAAGAGTAGCAGTCAGGTCCAGGAGAGATGGAGGACCCAAATATGTTTGCTGTTGATGCCTCATCGGTGCATGAATTGCTCCTGAGGAAGTGGCCAGACTTCGCGCCTCGCTCCCAGGCACTCCCTTGCTTGGTGGGATCAAGGTATCCTGCTGGGATTTCAGCAGCACTTCATCCAAGACCCACAGGGCTGGTCAGAGTGACTTGCCTAAAGCCAGAGGGAAGGTCTGTGCCAGAGAAGGGAACTGGTCCCATATTACTGCAGCGGCGCTCAAGGAAGAGTTCAACAGGAGCGGGGTCCTCTAGGTGAAGCTCACAGACCCAAGCCTAATACGCTGTGGCACAAGCCATCCCCAGGTCACAGCAGAGTTATTCATCTCACATGACTTGACCCTTCAGCAAAGCAAAAAATTCCAACAGCTGAGGGATGGTCTCCCTCTGCTCCGGACATCACGCAGCCCGGGTGTTTTTCCACAGCGCTAACGGGTTCTGGCACAGTGGGAACCTGCTTACCTGCTTTCACCCAGCGCCTGGGGGAAAGCAGCTTCCAAGCATGCCGATGGCTGCACGATAGCCACTCACCTTCGGTCTAATAAATGAACATGACGGCAAAACCCACGGGCCATGATAAACGCACCAGAGATAAACCTGAGCATTGCTCTCCCACAGGGAAACCAGGAAAGCTGACGTGGACACAGCTGAATAGGTGGAAAGAAAGCACGTAGGGAGCAGAGAGAGCCATCACAGTTGTCCATCTCCTTTGCATCCCTTGTTGCGCATCTCCTCTTGCTTTATTCTCTCTGAGCCATCACCCCAGTGGCAGGAAAACCCTCTAAGGCACCCACTTCTGTTTTACAGAGATAGGGCGTTGGCGTCTCTGCGTGCAGAACAGATCCAGACCCAGATCAGGACAAGCAATTGGAGACACTGGGATGGAGGGGAGGACTGGCTCACTGGGAGGTGAAGGGACAGACAAAATTTAAGTCCCCCAAGTACAGAGCCTACTGCTCCTACTGAAAGATATAAATCATGTCCAGAAAGCTACAGGAGATGAACCCACAGGTCAGAGCATAGACCCAAGCACAGCTTGGTCTG
The DNA here is from genome assembly GCA_013399095.1 of Psophia crepitans. Classification (NCBI taxonomy): domain Eukaryota; kingdom Metazoa; phylum Chordata; class Aves; order Gruiformes; family Psophiidae; genus Psophia; species Psophia crepitans. Next base: position 67,699 of record VWZZ01002062.1, on the reverse strand, counting down.
ATCTCCCTACAAGACAATGCGGCTTCTCCAACCTAGCAACTGGTCAGGAAGGAGCCCATTGTTTTCTTTGAAGGTCAAAGAGGCATGCTGATGCCAGTTTACTTCTATTACTGCTATTTTGGGGTATTTTTTTCTAAGTTATATAAGCTGGTGTCTCATCTCCAGGCCCGGACACATTTCATGATTTGGGTGTGAACTAATTGAAGTTCACAGCGCCTTGTTCACAGACAATTGCATCGCACACTCTGCCTGCTTAATTAGCAGCACTAACACAAGCGGCATCCAGGAAACCAGCGCAACTGCAAATACCCCAACGCATGGATGCACAAGCCTACGCTACCTCCGAGCTGACCTTTCAGACCAGGCTTGACTGATGAACGGCATCCCAAATTCTGGGTAGCAAGAGCAGCTCCATGATGAAGAGACAGGCATGACAGCCCCACGAACATCCTAATCCGTCCCCAAATTCATCCCCCCTCCCCCCCAACATTGCCTGCACCCTGCTTCATCTGTTGCATATCAAGGCATGCTATGTAAACCCAGGCAATCTCCTTGCTTCCAATGGAACAGCCTGAAAAATTAAGGCTCTAAGGTACCACCGGCACCCTTTCAGGTCTCACATTTGGTTCTCTGTGCCGTTTTCCTGGAAGCTCTCCAGTTTTACCTGCTTTGCTCTGCAAGCAATACTCATGTGTTTATTTTGACCCTGGTTTGGAGAGCAGCAAGCTCTTTTTGGAAGTATCTGGCACATCTCATGTCTCAGACTCATTTAGGTGAGACTTTCTATCTTCTCACCTCAGAGTTACCCGTGAATCTCCCCAGCTCCCTCTGCACACATTTTAGTGCAATTCTTCACACGCAAGACACAAAAGTGTTTGGAAAGTGTCTCCACAGCACCACAGCCACATCCAGAGCTGTTTGGAGCATACACGGCCGTAGGAGAAGACAAAGATACTCACTAGGAAGCCCAATACCAGGCAGCATGCGTCTGGATGTACCCCTTGACCGGCTCACTGCAAGACAGACAAAAGGGATGCTGAGCAGAAAGCAGAAAAAAGCCAATCACTTCACAGGTTGCTGCTAAATTAAACCTGGGAACACACACAGGGTGATGCAGCATGGGGTATGTAAAAAAACCCACCCCAACGCAGCTGAATCTACCCAGCAGACCGAGCAACTGGAAAGAAATTCAACCTGTCAAGTCGGAAAGATGGCCTTGCTGTTATCAATTACACAGTCGGGCTTGCTCGGGGAACAGCCTTCTCTGAGAAGTGATTAAGGAGCTGAAATCTTCAGGCTGACAGTGATTCATTATTTATTCTGGAGGCAACGTGAGCTGCACATGCCCAAAACGCTCAGTCATCCGAGCTAGAGACAGCCGCTGCTGGAGTGCGGGGTATCTGCTTCTGCCGGGGAAGGTAACCCAGTCCCCAAAGCTGAGGCAGGCTGCGATCCGATGGCCTTGATAACTCCCAAAGGAAAAATACAGCAGCTGGTACTCAAGGGCAAGCAGCCCAGACCTCTTGGTTGGGGATAGCACCCGGAATGGACGAGGCACCGTCCAGAGGACACGCGGGAAAGAGAGCAGAAGTACTGAAGGACCTGTCCAGGTTCCCTCAGTTTGTTTTTCTATCGGAGCACATAGGGGAAGAAAACAAACCATCAGGTATCTACATAACAGACAACACCCCGATGTAGTAGACAGTTCAAGGGCAGGTCATACACAGGACAAAGCGAGCATTACTGCTACGCAAGAGACCTACCAGAAGGTGAAGAAAGCCACAATAACAACAGTGACCAAGAGCTGGACCATCAGGATGGCATAAACCTGCAATGAGAGGCAGCCCATGGCAGACTCTCTGCTTCCCACCCAGCCTGGGGAAGCCAGCAAAGCCGTTGCAGCCAGGTCCCCCCAAGGTCTGCTGCCTTCACAAGGGAAGGCTGTGCTTGGAGACACCTGCCCCTTACCTTCCTGATGAAGACTCTGCGCACGTTCCTGTCATCCCAGCTGAAGGACGTGAGCATCTCCGTGTCCCCTGGGTACCCGCCACTGCCATAGCTCGGGCTCGTGCCTGGAGAGAGCCAGACAGATCAGCTCCCATCACCCAGCTCCCTCCCCAGCTGCAATAACCTGACCCCAGTGATCAACTACAGCTCAAGAGCCCCAAATTTCAAGGTTTTCTTATTGCACTGCAAAACAGACATGCTAGGAGGCACTCTGCTCCCTTCCCACCGCTGCCTTTTGTTAGGACCATCTCCATGAACAGAGCGGGGGAAACCACTTCTGCAAACTCCAGCACGACAAGGCACCAGGGTTAACTCCTGTCTATGGCAACACCGTATTTTTAATGGCAATTAGAGGGCTCATACCACATCCTTGCTCACCTTTCACTGAATATTAAAGCATCCCCCAGAGGAGCTGTGACTCAGCACCTCAGTCATCTCCATCAGGAGCTCTGGTGCAGGAGGATTCCCTCGCTGCTCTGTAATTGCCTGAGCTTAGACTGTGTCTGCATCATGTCTTATGTCAACAGCGTGCCTTCTCTCTGAAAGGACCTCGTTACAGCCAGTTTTTCCATAAGGTCTGTCCCCGAATCAGATTTCCATGCAGAGAGTCAGAGAACAGTTTAGTAGCAGGCCTAAAGAAGGGGAAAAACCCCCTGATGCTACTCCTGAGAGTACCTTCCCCAAAAATCACTGCACCACACAACCCAGCTCTGCTTTGCTGAGGGCTCTGCAATACAAGCTCTAACTGCTGGAGGTTCCCTGCAGATGGGCAAGGAGGAAGCCTGGACCGTAAAGCATCAGTGTGATCTGCAGCCTGAAGGGAGATGGAGGGAAACGTTGGAAAACCTCTGCCTGCTGGGGAGGCAACTACGTCAGCAGCCAGGGATGAAGGTCGCAGCGAGGATATTGGAGGGCAGGGGGCTGCGAGGAAAAACCCCAAAGCAGCAGCTTCTGCCTGGTAACATCAGCTGCACAAATTAGCTGTAAAAATCAGCCTTCTTCATCTCCTGAACCTCAAGCTCAAGAAAAAAATAAAACAAATATCAAAACCTCAGCTGTCTTAGCGCATCATTCCCCTGTGCTACTCGTTTCCCTTGCAGATATCCCCTTCTGTGTTACTAAGAGTCTCCCCACTTGGGTTCCCTATAGAATCAAAGCTTATGCAATTACACCAGCTATACGTCCATGTCCATGCCTGTTTAACAGATGACTCCCCTCCTTCTCAAAGCTTTTCAGCTCAGTGATACTTGGATCCTTCAGGCAGGTGGAGGAAAGACCCTCTCAAACTCAGGGACAGGCTACGGGCACCAAGAAAGCCAAACTCAAGGCCCAGGTCTTGGATTTGTTCTGTTTTACTGGTCAAAGTTTGCTTACTTTTATTGCAGAAGCCTCATCCTAAAGATGCCCCTGGCCGGAAATTAATCCCTCATACTCTTCTCGTGCCTTTTTCTACACCCCAGTGGAGATGAAACTCCTGCAGCGCATCCTCCCTGCATTTCTGCAAGATCTGTCATCACCCACGCTGGCCAAGAGCTCCTGAGGCCCATATCCCCGGGGCACTTCAATGCCTCCTGCGTCAAAGGGATCAAGGTATCTAAACACCAAATTAGGCACTTAAATGCCTCGAAGGAATGGAGGGGGTTTCCTCCTCTCTGCCTACTGTCCCCAGCATCCATCACCTCCTACCCACAGCCACATCTGAGGCAGCAAGAGATCATGTCCCAAGCTCATTATTAAAGAAAGCAACCCAAAACACGTGCAAGTTCTCTCCAGCTACTTCCAGTCTCATGTACGCTGTTAGACATGGCCCCATGGCATGCGTCCCCCACAGATCCCGGTACAGGAGCCCCGGCTTGCAGCATGGCTGAGGGCAGAGGAGGGGGAGAAGGACATGAAATCAGAGGAAAACCCCAGCAGGGATCAAGGCACAGGGCACAGCTACAGAGAGCAAATTCTACCAGGCTTGTCAGGGAGGGGATGAGAGATGACATCACCTAAACGAGTCCTCTGGGATACCCAAAATACCAGCATTCTAACTCATTCAGGCTTTACCCATTCTAATTCTTCATGACAGTAGAAAGACCCAGATGGCTGGGATAGCAAGCTGGAAGGTTGTTTAGGCCCTCTGTTTCTGACCCCGAAAGGCAAAAAAGAATGGGAAAACGCTGTGAAAGCATCGGAGTGTGCAGGCAAACACACATCTCAGAGGGGTTTAGCTTGCTCTTTCCCCTTCCCTAAACATCTCCATCCCTGCAGCTGAGACCGTCTCCGCTGGATGGAACAATCAGCAAAGCACAACAGAGGAAAAGAATCGAGCAGAGAGATGACTCGAGAGGCATTAAATCCGAACCCCCTCCAGTTCAGGCCATGCTGATGGAGCAGTTTGCCACCCCAGCAGATGCCCTTGCTGGCCACTGCATCCTGTGTCCATCCCAGCTTGCTGCTACACAGTTGTTCCCCTGTTTTGGGCACAGTTGAGCCTTTGTCCTCTTGTCATGACCAAGCAGGAACTGCACGCAGCACCCAGGGAAGAAAAGCTGTTTGTTTACCGAGGAGTTGGCCACACAGACCAACACTGGAACAATTCAGCCTTCAGGTCCAGCAGCGTTTTAACCTCCACCGGCTCTGACCGCCAGCTCGTAGCAGCCAGACATCACCGATGCCGCAACACTGATTGTGCCAGTTCAGCAGCTTCTTTGAAAGCCAGGGTCCAGCAGGAGCTGGGGGAAGGCTGCTGCCTGCAGAGTGGGGAGCATTGCACCAGGACTCTCACCAGCCCTGGGAGGTGGCATCACCCAGTGGAGCAAGCTGGGAGAGGGGATTTTTCCCATTCCCTGTACAGGGAAGCAGAGCAGGTACACAGCACTGGGGTACAGTCCCACCTCTGGAAGGCAGTATGATCTAGTGGGTGGGTGAAATGCCTTTTACATATAGATATAGATTTACATGGCTTATAGCCCTAGGGTGTGCTCTACAAGGACCATCCCTTCCTCCCCCCTTCTCTACAAGTCTGGGGTGAATCTCTGCACCTGACTCCTCCCTCTGCAAGGGGCTCACCCTGGGTACAGCCACAAAAGGACTTACTGGGGTCGACGTAAGCCCAACTGGGGTGGAGTGGGACTGATGGGGGAGGAGGGTAAGCACCAGACTTCATCCCTTCTCCCGCTGTTGCCTCCTCATAAGTCGGAGGAGCTGGTGGAGCTGTGGCATTGTCCTTCTTCTCCCCTTGCCCCTCGGAGCTGGGGGGTTTATTGTTCACAGAGAGCTGCACAAAAAGAGAGAGAAGAGAGAAATTAGACTGTAAAAATGGCACAGAAACTGCCCTGCAATGGGAACCCGACAGGGCACAGACAGAGGTGTCTCGGGGTCCCTCCGTTGGAGGAAGGGGTCAGGAAATGGAAGGACACCCAGCAACTTCTGCGGGGTGGCAGTGGGCCCATTCCTGCACCCCTAGGAATGAGCATCCTCCGATGTAATTGAGGCAAGAGGTGGGAAAACACCTGACATGTTAAACTGGATGAAAAGTTACAGGCAACCAGGTCTGAGGGGAGACACGGCCTTGCCCAGGGTCACCCATGGTGCCTCAGGCTCGTATATGACAATGGAAAGCATCCAGATAATTCCCTGCTTTTCAGCCTACTTCTTTTTAAGTCTCCCCTTAAGAAGTGGAGCTTTCAGTTACTGGGCAGAAAATCCTGAACTCCTTCATTTCCACTTACAGTCACATTTTGAGGAGTTCCTCCTAGCCCCCAGAAAGTGCTCTGGTTTGTCGCTCCAGTGTTTTCTTCTAGCTTGTTCCTGTCTGCCCATCAGAAGCTCAGCCTTGCTGCTTTCCATCATTTGAAGACGCAGCTAAGGGACTTGGGATCCCATGTCTTCAGACTATGAAATCCCAGCAGAGAGCCAGCCTCAAGCCACCTGAGAACTTGCTTCTCCTTGGGAACATTATCTATCTGGCTTTCCAGATCTTTGTCATCCTGGGATAAGTATCCTGAGCCTGGTATCCTGCCCTTGCTGCCAAAGGGGGTGCCACCTCAGCATCAGGGATAGCATCGCCCTGCATCACAGGGATGCAGGGCTAGAACCACAGAAACTCCAGAATGAAGCAGATGAACTAACTAGCATTGCAACACACAGCACAGACCCAAGAAGGTTTTAATTTAAAGATGTGTGGCAGTTTCACCTTGGCTGGACTCCAGGTATCCACCAGGCCGCTCTATCACTCCCCTCCTCAGCAGAGTAGGAAGGGGAGAAAAATAAGATGGAAAAAAACAACCCCAAACTTGTGGGGCAAGATAAAGGCAGTTTAATACAGCAAAAGCAAAAGATTATTTTCTACTTCCAATCAGCAGGTGATGTCCAGCCACTTCCCGTGAAGCAGGGTGGTTGCTCCAGAAGAACAAATATTAAAAAAAAAAGCCCCCATCC
>VWZZ01002062.1:17060-60437 GCA_013399095.1 Psophia crepitans | reverse complement strand
CAGCAACTGTTTTATTCCTTAAATCCCCCCCCTTCAACCCACTTCCCCATCAAAACATGCAACAATTACACAAGCAGGACAACCCATCATCCCAGCACCGGCCTCCCACCTACCTTCCCCTGGGTCATTGCTCCTCGCTCGCGATGCTGCCGGACCCCGCGAGCAGCGGCAGGAGGGAGAGGGCCGCAGACGAGCACAAGCCTCCTCACCGGGTCCCTTCCGCCCCCTCTCCCAGGATGTCTCGGGGCTGGCTGCGACCGCTGCAGCCTCTGCAGCCTGCGCTGATGCCTTCACCTTCTAGCAACATCCACGGAGAAACGGGCGCTGGAGAGAGGACCGTACCATTCCCAGCCCGCAGCACAGGGGGAAGCCGGGAAAGAAACAGCTAAAACAAAGGCGAGCAGCCACCGGCAGCGATGGGGAGGATGCGTGGACACGGCACTGGGGAGGCAGCAGCAGGGTCTCACAACACAGAGTAGGAAGCAGTCGCCCCGGAGATGCTGAACTCGGAGCTGGGCTTGCAGGGGGGGAGGGAGGAACACAGGATGCTTTGCTGCAGCATCTCTTTGCTGCTGCATGTCAGAGCTGACCATGGGCCAGGGAGCAGCAGCTCCCACCGGCCCTGCTGCAGCCCAGTCCAGCGATGAGGGCTATTGTGGGGGGCTGGAGGCCCCACTGGGGGAGAGGACAAGGCCTGAGCCAAGCTCTAACATAAGAGCAGGAGGGAGGAATCACACTCATCCCTGGGTCCTTTCCTGACCATTTCCAGGCTTTGCATGGGGGGGCAGACAGAGAGGATAAGGCTCACTTGCTCCACACACCTTGTCCTCTCTGAACTGACGCAGCCCCACAGGGAGGGTTCGGAGGTGTCTCAGGGCAGCCAGCAGACCACGAGCACCGTGCAGCCCCCACCACTGAAGCAATATTATTACTTCAGCCCCACAAAATAGAGCGCTGAATGAGGAATCCAGCTCCCAGCCCAAAGCGTGTCCAAGGGAAGGGGCACAGGGTGAATGAGGTTTTGGCCCCCCATGACAGGACCTGGAGGAATTACAGTTTGTAGAGCACAGTGAGATGGAGTCATCTTCCCCCCCCCCCCCCAAGCAACAGCAGGGGAGAAAAAAAGTCCCTTTACGTAGTGAAATGCTTCACATGGGCAGAAAATTTGTCCAGGAGAGAGGAGGAGACAGACAGTACAAACACAGCACACCCTCTACCTAAACAGATGGAGAGCCAGGCTTGTGGTGTCAGCAGAGCAGCTGCACTGTGTTCCCACAAAATGAAAGCACAATTTCGGATGGTTCTGGGACTACACTCAGGCTAGGAGCTGTGCCCCTACATCCCAGCTCTCCCCATCCTCCCTCCGGTTCTTTCCCAGCGTCTTCAAGTCATTTATCGCTTGTCATGCCATAAGCATGCATCACACCTCAAATTAGTTTGCTAAGTCTATAATACAGGTGCAAAAAGTAAATTAGCTTATCTGTTTAGTCTGCCATGAAAAAAGGTCGCGGCACATTTTAGGCTCCCTAAACAGAGTCCTAGAGAAGGTGAAGAATAGGATGTCTGCAAGAAGAGGAGGTTGAAAAGACCATTCCCAGCTTCTGCAAAGCAGCAGGCAGCGGAAGGGTTAAAAGGAAAGCCTGAGCTGGAAATGAAAGAATGCAGCCAAGCAATGTACAGCTGGCATCCATACAGACCTAGCCCCAGCTATTCAATTGGAAAGAGAGCCGATTACCACAAGGACTGCAAAAACTTGTCAGCATTATTCAGAATCAATTAAGTGCCTGTTAACCACAAGCTCCTCAAGGGCTTTTATTCTCCTCGAGGTTGAGCAGAGGCATAGAACTGGGCAGGTCCCAAGTGAGAGAGAGAAACTCAATGCAGCAGGTGGGGTTCTCACTGCTCCCGCTTGTTGACCCCCTTCAAGCATGGGATGAGCCAAGGGGTCAAGGACTTGGGAACAGAAACTGCAGGTGATGCATGGCGTTGCGGTGCGAAGAGACACACCCGTTTGCTTAACAAAGCCCAGAGGGACTCATCCCAGCTGGAGTCCCTGGCCACACCAGATTCCTTGATGAGACAGTGCAGGACCCCACATGCTCCATCTCAGGCTGAAGATGCTTCTAAAGAGTTAAATATTGGGTCTGGAAGAGGAAAAAACCCTCAGCAAAGAAAAGCAGATGGCATTGCCTACCAAAACAGCCTCCCTCTAAATGAAAAGCAGCAGGGAAGAGAAAAAACAACCCTCCCCACCACCCTGTTGTGTAGAAGGCCCATTCCCACCCCCTGAGCTCCCAGGGGGTATCTTAATCTTCCCTCACTGCCCAGCCCCAAAACAAATCCAACATGACAGGCAATGTTTCCAGGGGGCTCTGAGGAGCTATCGTGTCCTTCTACAGCCAGGAAAATGAGCTGGGAGAGCTTGTGGGCTGCAAGGCTTGAAGTGAGTCTTATCTCTGCCATGGTGAAGACAAGGGCAACTCTGCCCAGCTGACAGCAGTGAAGAGCAGAGCCCTTCAGCCCTTGCAGGGACCATTCTTCTCCACCAAAAAAATCTGCTCTGAACCTGGTTCCTTGCTTTCCTGATTGAGCTGGAAGCTCTTAAGTGTGCCGGAGTCCTGCCAAGAAGGTAATTTTCTCTAGGTCTTCTCTTTTCGCAGTCTCACAGATGCCTTAGGAGGATAAACACACACAAGAGCCAGATTCCCAATTGTGATGCGTAAATTCTTCTCGGAAAGGGTGGTCGGGCACTGGAACAGGTTGCCCAGGGAGGTGGTGGAGTCACCATCCCTGAGGGTGTTTAAGGAAAGGTTAGATGTGGTACTTAGGGACGTGGGTTTAGTGGGTAATAGGTGGTGGGGGGATGGTTGGACTAGATGATCCTTGAGGTCACTTCCAACCTTCATGATTCTATTCTATTCTATTCTATCCCCCATCCAGCTCCCCGACCAACCGACGGTCCAGCTCAGCATCAGACCGTGTGAGGCAGCCATGCACACATGTACCTATATACTGGGGAAATACTGGGGAAAGGGGAGGGGGAGGTGGTGGGAGAGGGAAAAACCCCCCCACTCTGTCAAGGCCACACCCTGTCAAATCCACAAGGGATTTCACAGGGATTAAAGCAACTTTGCTGAACACTCAATCACATCAAAAACAAGGTAAAGAAACCCTGATGGGATAATTAAGGGATCTGCTGCATCAACATACATGGTGGCACACCCAGGAGCCCTCTGTAAATATGCTTTCCCCTGTCCCCAGGAGAGAAAAGCTCCCACTAGCAGTGAATGCTCTGCCACAGACTTAAAAAAAAAACCAAACAAAACCCAAACTTAAAAGAAAACCGGAATTTGCCCTAGGCTTGCAGGCTGCTGGGTTATTAATACTAAATCCTGCCACCAGGCTTGGTCCCTAGGTGGGAAATTAAGAGGCAAGCTGTGAATATCAGGGTGTGCATGAACAGGGGCTTGGAAAGGTAAAAGAAATAAAAATGCGGCAAAGCCCTGCCCTCACCACCCCTGAGCCACACCAGAGCCTCACCTCCATAAGAAGTGGAAACCTGCTCCTAAGTGCCAGTATCTATCTCTCCTTGGACAACTCGTATCTTCTTGCTCTTGTGCAGAGTCTGTCAGCTGAAACGGCCCTTCTCCCTTCCCAAAGAGTTCTTGAAGAGCAAAGAAAATTCTCCCTTAATGTACAGCGTAAGGGGCTGGACAAGCCAAAGCTGGTTGGGGTGGGATGTTCTCCCCACTGGCTCCTGCAGAAACATCAACGTAGCTCAGACTTCGACAACCAACACTAGTGCCTGAGCTGAGGAAAAGAATCCAACCCTCCACCAGTTTTCCATTGCCTGGAAGAAAACCCCGTAAACTGTGTGCAGCTCAGCCATCACACCTGACCACAGACACCCTCAGCTCCTGGGTTAAGTTAATTATAGCCTTCAGAAGGGCATTTTAATTAGAGAGGGCTTGAAGCTCAGTGCTGGGCCGTAGCTGCAAGTCCGTTGGGGACTGTTGTCTGATTAAGCTTCTTGGTCGCTTGCAGTTGTTTGCTTGTGCGGTGGGGTTAAGACAGTGCCAGGATTTGGGTGCTTTAAGAAACTTTGCCCTTTTTTTTTTTTTTTTTTAATACCTCCAGAGGAGCAGTGTGTGACTTCAGTGAATTGCAGGGAACGAGTCCCAGCGATGAGGTTAAAAGATAAACGGAAGCAAAATCTGTGATACCCACAAACCACGTCAGAGAGTAACACCACCACGTGCATACATCAGCCAAACAAATAGATAAATATAAAGATGAGGCACTCCCCAGGATTAAATTGTTCAGCTGCTTAGGAGTACGTCTCACTCATCGCTGCCAGAAGACCATGTTCTTACCACCATCATGTGCGTTTGATGCTGTTAAACGAACGGAATTGCACAAGCATGCAATCGCTGGGAGTGGGGGAACAGAACAGGTTTGGGTGACACTTGGAGTGACACCTTCACGCCACTGTGCAGTTTCTTCTTTAAACTATTATGAACTTTATATAATACAATCCAGGGATGCGCACAGGAATTTTTTAAATTCTTCTGAGCCCATGCAACAAGTGACCCGTGGCCTTACGATGATGCAGCAGCCTGACGTGCGGGACCCAGGCAATGAGCAGGGAGAAGAGATGGGGGAGAGAGCTTTGCTGCCTTTCACAGCCCAAATTTCTGGCACTGAAAGTGGCCTAAAATCCAGGTTCGTTGGTGCTATCCTGGAAGGAGCCTCTGTCTTTGCCCTGGAAGCTCAAAGTTAGAAGTGAGGGGTTTTCCGTCTGTCCTAATGTGTCCCCTGTCCTCCAAGCCCACGACATCTGCCTTCCTTGCCTATGCCCCTGAGCAAGCAAACACCTTTGCATTTCCTCCTTCACATTGCTCCAGAGTTCCCAGCGAGCCACTTCCTTCCTCTCTTTCCTTCTTAAACGACACCTTTCCCATAAGGTCACCGCAGACGCAACGTTGCTAGGTTGGGAGACTGATGCCTGCCTCAATCAACACAACTCCATTTCCTGAAACTCGCTCATTTGCCTGTAGATTTCTCCCCCACTGTTACACCCCAAGTGACCTGAGATGCACTACGTGGGTCTGTACAGCCTGGCACCAGGCTCTCCCTGTCCAAGATCCTACGCAGTAACCTAAGGTGGAAGATTTGCACTTGATGTGTGCTCTTTGAGTGGGATTTTCAGTTTCTGGTAGATGACAATGTGTTATTCCCCTACCCCCCTCTCCCACCCCTACAGCATCGAGACCTGACCCCTCTTAGATTCACACTGCAGTAAATTTATGAGCTCCATCGGACCAACAAAAAGAAACACAGAGCTCCCCAGGCAGCTCAGTCCCCACCCAGGAGAGAGCAATGCTTTCCACGTGCTGGACTTCACTGGCAGGGTCTCAGAGAAGCTGCCAGTGCTCCTCTCCATTTTATACAATTCAAGAAAGCGAAGCAAATTGCACTGGCACTCCGGGGCCAGATCCCATCAAACACAGGCATAAATGCAGCAGGAAATCAGTGCAGTAACCCAGATTTTAAAATAATAAGTCCTTAAAAGGTCTTTCTACCAAAGTAAGATGGCAATTCACGCTGCTGACAACCCAATCTCTGTGCCGCACCCAAAAACCCGCACAGAAATCAAGTAACTAACCACAAACAAAAATATCTCACGCTGAACCTTTATTCTCAGAAGTGGAAAGAAGCCAGAGGCTTTATGAAACCAATTTTGTGGTTCCCTTACTGTTGCAGCCTTGGCATGGAAGCTAGTGTCTGGGGAGCACCATAAAGCACAGAGAGATAGAGGCACACAGGGGAAAAGAGGATGAAAGGTGATAGGTAGCTTAAAAAGGATAGAAGGAGGGAAGAAAAATGGCACATTCCATTTAAAATTCAAAAGTGATAGGTCCCATCTTCTCCTGTCTGCATGCCCTGTGTAAAAGCATAAGTTTTAGGAGCAGTTTTGGAGCCTGTCCTAGTCCTTTCTCAGTGTCTGTTGATCACACGGACCAAAGGATACCTCGCAGAATCCAGCACAGAGGAAAGGGCTAATGGCCAGTTCTGAAGGCTGCTGAGGACTTTTCATGGTGCTATCCAATCTTATCGAACCATTCTGCTCCTTTCCCTGCTTCTCCCCCTTCCCAGATTCAATATCTGGTGTGGGAAGAACTTCCTGAAGCAATGTGGAAAACATGAAAAGCATCAAGGTTTTGTTTTATATGAAAACAATCATCACCAAAGCAGCTCTCAGTGAGCAGCTCAGTGGAGAGGACCCTCTGGGAAAACACACCAAGGTCCTGCTCATGTTCCTGATGCTGTCCCAGAACGGTAACGGCTTTCAAGCCAGTGTCCAAACCCGTGTATGGATAATTTCAGGCAGAGGCTAGCTGGTGGATGCCCATGGTCCATGGGCAAAGTCATTCTCCTGCAAAACTGTTCTGGCCCTCGCAGCTCTGGGCCAACCATCCTGTTCACCTGCTGCACTACTTCTTCCCTGGAGCCCACGTAGGGTGGGAACCCAACCCTTTGTTAATTGTTCAACTGGTTCTGCCCAAACCCCACAGAACTTTGGACACCAAACATTGGAAACCCCAGGATGGAGGGAGGATGACCCCGCCGTGGCTGGGAGTGTTCAGTAACTCTGAGAGTTACGGTATGAGGCAGCACCAGTTTGTGACCACACAATGGCTCCGGGCTGTTGGTGAGATTGCACATGCTGAGCTTCACATTTCTAGGATTGTGCTGAGACTCTGAGTTGAAGGTGCTTCTGAGCAGTTGCAGCCAACACCTTCCTGGGGCTGCCAGAGCCTGACTCCATACCCAGACCCCAGCTCCATGCTCCACCAAAGCAGAGGCAGAAGCAGCTTCTTACTCAACAATTGATTTTAAAATACCTGTTTGGTTTAATGGCTGGGAGGGATTCCGTGTAGTCTGACATCTCATCTGACTTTCACTCTGACTGCTGCACTGCAGCCTGAAAGTGATCCTTTTTTTTTTTTTCCCTGTGGACCACAAAGTTTCTTGCACGACTCTCCTTATCTGACTGTACAATGAGGACCATGGCACTGACCTTGCTCTCAAATGAAAGATGCTGTTTTCAGAAGCCAAACACCTTTATCTTTCTCCATCAATCCCACCTGGTTGTTAGAGGGATTTTTGCAATAACCTACTTTCATCCGTGCACTGTTCACACACCTCCTGACCACATGCACCAGCAGCTCCCCAGGAAAGATGCTGAGATAACAGCCTCTTCTCAAAGGTAAAGCTGTCAGACACACTCCTGCTTCCCTCCCAGCACAGATCAGGAGATAGGAGCCAAAAACGTCCTGCAGCACAGGTGAGCAGTCAATACACACGTTGGTACCCACAGCACAGGAGATAACACAGGTATTGCAACAGCCCTAGCTCTGCAATCCCTTATGGTGACAAGCATCTCAGATCCACAGGGCTGCAGAAGACAGGACAGGAGTGGACAAGGGGACATTGTTTCTAGAGCCGTCAGCAGGACCAGTGCTTGGCAGTATGTAACCTAGCTTTTCTTTTTTAAATCCAGGAGAATTACCTAGAGAATCACACTCATTCACTTTTCCTTCATGGACTTCAGCTCAGTTACTTCTTATTTACATAGAAAGAGGAAAATAGTGAAAAGGCCAGCCACTGGATGCTCTCAGTCAGTGTCACTGCACTGATGTCAAAGCCACGTCCCCAATTTACGTCTGCTGGGAGTTTGGCTCATTAGATGCGATTTGGTTTGCAAACACAACACTGGGTACGCAGCGAAGGGTGAAACGAAGGTGTCCTGCTCAGTTCTGTCACTGAGGATGATGTTGCAATGTGATTGATTTTAACTAATGTAATATTCATGCCTGGGTAAGTAGCAAAGAGCTTTCAAGACCTGGTAAGGCCACGGGGCTATCTCACTTCAAAATCTGCTGGCTGTATGGATATCCTGCGGTCTGGCTTGATTTGTTTCAGGATTTAAGAGAAAAAGCATTAATTATTTTCCTGTAAATGTTTATGCAAAATATGCCATGGCCTGGCCTTGAACTTCAGCACTTAAACAGGGGAAGAATAATCTCCTTTCCTCACCCCTTAAGGCATGATTAAAGGGAGGTCATCGCCTAACTCAGCCCCATCTCTGACCTTGTAGCATGTTGGGATTGGCCATATCTTGTCTACCCAGTCTTTTTGGAGAGGTTTCTGCCTCTCCCTAGTTCTGGACAGGCTGGGTCTTATTACCATGTTGTTAGGAAAAGAAAAACTGTATTTTCCTGCAAATCATAGGAAGAAAGAATTAAATCCCTGACTAGGTGCTATACAGAGATCAGATCACACCAGGGTGGAAGGCTTCCTGGTCTTCACGGATGTCAGGGCTTTCTACGGCCACCAGAGATGTGTACTGATCCTGGTGTGATCCATAGCCCAGCTCCACCAATGCTAGAGTCTCGCTGTCTACCTCGACTAAGACCCTGCACAAACATTCAGGACTGAACTTGCAAGTCCTTGAGATGGGATAAAAAAATAAACCAAAGCCTTTTCCTAACACCAGGCCCAGTTCCTGGCCCTCACTCAAGCTCAATTCATTGAAGTCAGTGAAGGAAATCAGGGCCGCATTAATCCTTCGGCTTCAATTAAAACAAGAACAACAAACACTGCAAGAGCCAGCAGAAGTTTTGCATGAATAGGGATTTAGGATTTGGCCCGAAATGCCGGAAAAGGTGTTGATTTTTTTTTCCATTTTGCTCCTCCGGATGAATGTCCTTTTGATATAATACGACAATGAGATAATGTAACTTTTCCTGATGGTCACCTCACTTTGGGGAATACAGACATTATCCTCTGCTCTGCCTGTTCTCCAACCAGGAGTGCAAGAGACTTGTCTGGTACGTTTGTGAAATGCAATTAAAAACATGCCTCGGTTTGCATTGCAGCAAGAACTGTGCTGCTGCATCCCATCACAAAACAGCCTAGAGCTAAAAGGGCTCCTAATCCACTGCCTCGGTGCTCTGCAGCTCACTGTGAGCAGGTATCTCTGGAAGCCCCATCCTGCAACGGGCACCAGGAGCCTAATGGTTAACAAACTCATCTTAGAGGAGGGTGAGGGACCTGGGTTTGGTCCTTCCCCTCCCAGGGGAACCCACACTGGCAGATCCACCTGTCTGGGTAAAGTCCAAGAACATCCAGGGTGGGAAGGTCCCTGGAGCCAAAGTAATGCTGCAGGTGCTCTGATTCCCAGGTGAGGAGCTAGCCAAGGTGTTTCTGCCCCTGCTAATCCCAATGCAAAAGTGTCCATACCCTCATCCCCATCTGTTCTGCTTCCCCAAGTGTCCTGGCAGCCCATGGCTGCCATTCCCCACTCTCTCCTGGGAACTGTGAATGGGGCCAAAGGCACCAGCACATTCATTTATCCAGGCAGCAAGCAGAAAACCTCAACAGAGAAACAAGAAAGTTAGTCACAAGACTAGAATTCAGATTTTTTTCCTTCTTATCCTTTGCCTTCTTTTAAAGGCTTCCCCTAGAGAAGTCTTAGAAGTAGCATTTTCAGTTTACTCCTCTTTTCATGGAAGGAAAACATGTATTTCAGCGAGCAGCAGAAATGAGAATAGCCAAGTTCGTATCAAGTTTTATCCCAAGACTTAGTCCTGCTGTGGGTTCTCCAGTGTCTAATAAAAAGGGCATTTGCTGCCATGTGAGGCATGGGTGCAAGTTGTCTGTTCAGCTGTTGGAGAGGAGGGGGAGTTGTCTGCAGGTGCTCTCTATTTACAAAGAGTAAAAACCCAGAGCTTCCAGCAAGGACTGGGCAGCACATGCACCTTCTGTGATGGATTGGATCCCAGGAGGAAAACTCACTTTGGTTATGCAATAAATCTTTTATTCTCTGTGGCTTGGAGGTATTTTAGATGGAATGGAGATACCTTAAAGATGTTTATACTTTCCTGAAAGCCAGGGAAGCAAAGATATCTGAGCCATCTAAGTCACTTGAGAAGAAAGTTATGCAAGCACAGTTCCCTTGCTTGCAAAATGTTCTTCAAAACCACGTTACCAGGCCATTTTCTGCCATCGGGAGGAAGTACGGTGTATCAACCCTCTGCAGACGCCAACAGGCACTTAATGAGCATTTGCATGGGGAGGGCTGATAATGCTGTTACACTCCAAGGGCTGTGGATTAAAAGGTAAAATAATGCGCTTTCCCAACTCATTTGGCTTTGCTACAGGTCTGCAATGCTCTTCACTGCTCCCAAAGCTGCAACGCGCTTGGTGTGAGGTGTAAAGCCATGTTGTCATCAACACCAGCAGCTCCAGGAACCCTCTTCTAAACACAAGCAGAGCTTCAGCAACCCAGTACCAAGCTCTTCAGCTTGCTTGGTCTCCTGGTTCTCCATTTGCCAGGCATACAGCAGGACGCATGGCATGGCACTGCGCAGCAAGGCAGGAAACCTTGGCTCTACCACTGACATTAGCAACTGCCGTGTCTGGCTTCACGCCATGGTCACTCTCTCTGTAAAACCAGAAGGATTATGGTCACTGCAGTGCTAGAGGTCCCTGGGTGCAAGCTGGGATTGCTCTTCACAGCAATAATTTGCTCTGCCCCCCATGATAGCAGAGCTCCCTTTCAGCAAGACGGCTCACAACATGACACCAATCCTTTCATCATGGGATGGAGCTGAAAACCACGGTCCATTGCACAAAAACCTCAAAGCAGGACATAAACAAGAGCTGCAGTGAACTTTTGGATCACCAGACAAGAAACGAGGACCATGAGGCTGTGTTAGACTTTCAAGTTGCTCAGAGCTAATCCTGCTTACTTCTCTTTCCTTTTAATTAGTCTTCATTAAACACTGATACATCACAACCCACTCACCGTGAATAACTATTAATCAAATCAGGTATCAGCTCCAGTTAATTGCCCGTATTTGTTCTCTGTCATTCCCTCCACTAATAACAGCCTGCATTTGTAACCAGTCCCTGACATAACTAGTTCTTCAGTAACGCTAAGCTCGAGTCTGTACCAGGCAGACAGGAGCAAGAGCCTACAGACTGGATGTGACCATGTTTCCATGGCTCATCAGCACCCCAAATATATTTAGCCTCACACCCTGTTTTATGAGATTGGTTTCATTGCTGGAAAACCAGAGGCTGGAGCGATGCCATGATGGGCCAAAGTCCCCAAGGAAGTCCAAGAGAAGGATTTGCAGAGGAAAAGATTTCCTAGGACCACAATCCCACCTCCTGCAGACTCACCCATGGACTGGACTTGTTCTCCCTACAATCTCTCCCTTGTTAAGACAAATATCCGCATAAACATCTTTTTTTAAAGAGAGGACAAGAACAGAATAGAACAGAAATAGAACCTAGGGACCTACAATGGTCATCTAGTCCAACTGGCAGTATTGTTACCCACCTTTAGTGGAGGAAACAACAGGCCTTCACATATCCTTATGGGTCCCTTCCAACTTGAGGTATTCTATGATTCGATGATATAATTCAAGCAGTATGGAATATTTTGCATCAATCAGTTCACTGGCACTTGCACGGTTCCTCTGGAGGGGAAAAAAATATTTGGTTTATCGTACAGCAGCAGGCTTTGTCAGAGCCAAAAAATGTACTCTCAGTTCTGATGCTCTGCATCCCTCTGAAATAAAATAGGCCTTTCGACCTCAGCTCTAACCTGGGGGAGCACTCCTCCCGGCTCGCTGTGCTTTAAAATAACTACAGAGTCTGCTAACGAGGTGGAAAAAAGAAAAAAAAAAAAAGAGAAAAAAACGTGCTGTCTTTCCAGCAAACACACCAACCCCACTGAAGCAGGGAGCAGAAGGCTTTACAGGCATCACCCAGGAATGGGTAAATGTGCCCTAAGCCATGGAAGAAAAAGGAAAGAGACTTGTTGGGCAATTAGTGGAGAGTTTGATGTGAAGATCTATGCTCCAGAGAAGAAAAGATCATTCCTCTTTTGGGGACTAACACCAAGAAGTAAAAAGACATTTCTGAAGAGCTGAGTTGGCCAAAATCCCTGTAATTAGAGCACAGCCGGTACTCCAGCTGTGCAGGTCATTTTTTTCACACTAGAATTTCTTAACCTGACAGTCATTTCTTGGGGTTGGTTCTCATTTTCTGGGTAGGAAATCTGTGCCCAGGCTGTAAAATTCTGGTACTCTGAGGAATCAAGCTGTAGTAAGTCACCTGGAGGTTTGTGCCTCTGAGAGACACTTCTGCATCCAGCTTTGCCTGGTTATTTATCACAGCCCACGTCCTGCTTCTCAACACACCCCCACGTCAGCTCCATCTCTAGCTCTACAGAACCCCTGTTGCTTGCTCTCCTCTCCATCCTGCATGTGGTAGGACTTGGAGAAGAGAAGAGTTACAAGCACGTTTAGGGACAGGTCCCCTAGTAACAAAGCACAGGAGAAAGGGAACAGTGTTTCATGGCACTGCTTGAGGCTGATTTATGACCTTCCAGGGGTGGCAAACACTGCATTCCCCAGCTTTAATAGAGGGGGCAGGGTCTGATGTTCCCTCAGCTGGAACACAAACGAAAAAAAGCATCAGGTTTCCCAGGACCACAATCCCATCTCCTGCAGTGGGTGATCCTTCAGCCCCCTGTGTCCATATATATATGTGTCGTCCCCCTGTCATCCTCTGCGGACACAGCAGCTGCAGCAACAATTGCCTGAAGACACCACGGGCAGGGTCAACCCTTGCAGCCTCCAGCAATTGCTGCTCCATGATGTGGGAACTGCGATCCATAGCCTTCACCCGGGCTGTGTTTGCAGAATTTCTGGCAACTTTGGTCTTCATCCTCTTTGGCCTGGGCTCTGCTCTGAACTGGCCCTCAGCTTCCTCTCCGAGCATCCTTCAAATCGCGCTGGCTTTCGGCTTAGCCATCAGCACACTGGTCCAAGCCCTGGGGCACATCAGCGGAGCCCACATCAACCCGGCAGTGACAGTGGCTTGCCTCATCGGCTCCCAAGTCTCCTTTCTCCGAGCGGTCTTCTATGTGGTGGCCCAGCTCCTGGGGGCTGTCGTGGGCGCTGCCATCTTACATGAGATCACCCCAGCAGACTCTCAGGAAGGTTTGGCCATCAACAAGGTAAAACTTCAGTCCATGCATGGGCTTGGAAGGGAGCAGGAGAGATTGGACAGAGCTTTTGGGAAGGCTGAGGGATGTGAAGAAGGGTTTTGTGGCCAGCAAGAACCCCCCTTTATTTCGTGTCGGGTAGGAAGCAGCTGTCAGCTGCAGCCCACCACCATGAGCTTGCTGCACCAAGGGCCCTTCCAGGAGCTGGAGTGAAGGCAGGAGTCCAGGCTGCTGCTGCTTCTTTTTAGTAATAAAACCAGAGGTATGATCCAGGTGGCCACATAGACACCTCCATTAGAAGAGGTTTTATCTAGGGGTGTATTTGGAGGAGACCAGGTTTTTAGGGAAGGACAGGACCAAAAGTATCACCTCTTCATTCCTCTTGCCCCAAGCTCATCCCACTTTCCAGTCGTGCCTTTTCTCCCCTCCGCATTAGCAACGCCACTATTTACAGGCTGCTGTGCCGATTCCCAGCAATGGGGATGTTGTGCCAGGGTAGAGGGGGGTGGTTTGGGTCTAAATCCCAGCTTTTCATGAGATAGCACTGCTCATTAAGTTGCTTCCCACTGTGAAGGGAACACCAGATCCAGCTGGTTCATCCCAATCCCAGACACATACCAGGGCGCCCTGACAGCACCACCGTCCCCTTCCCCACCAATGCACGTAACAAAAAGAAGGCAAAAAATAACTTTAAAAGCCACAGGGTTCACTATCCCCTCTCCATGCCCCACCACTCCTCTTCAGACAGATACAGGCAGCTGTGTCTCCTGTAGAGACGCCCACGCCAGGAGCAGCATCACCAAAAACCAAGCCGAGCAGTGAGGGAGGACGCAGGCAGCGTGTTTTAGGAAGCGGCACGTGGAAATCCCCTTTCTTGCAGCAGGGAGACACTGCCAGGACCCAGCTGCACTGCCAAAGAGATTAAGAGGGTTGAAAAGGGATTGCAGCTTAATCTGAACAAGGCTATTTAAACTGATAATAGCTGAGGTTTAATAAACCCAACAAAGCAAGTAGGAGTTTTGAGAGATACATTCAGATGCCCAGCTCTGTTGTTTTACAGCTNAAAAAAAAAAAAAGTGGGTGGGGGTGGGAAGGGATACATTGGAGATGAGAACAAGCAAGATCTGACTCTGGAGCTTGGCCAGGAGGGCAAATGTCACCTTCATGGCAGCACTGAGCAAAGCACTCTCAGGATCAGCATTTGGGAAGATGCACAGTGTCTGAAGCACAAGTGACACGGGGAAAGAAAGGGCAGAGATGTTGGAGATGAGGAGAAATTTCTTCTGGGAAAGGGTGGTCGGGCATTGGAACAAGTTGCCCAGGGAGGTGGTGGAGTCACCGTCCCTGGGGGTGTTTAAGGAAAGGTTAGACATGGTACGGAAGGACATGGTTTAGTGGTTAATAGGTGGTGGGGGGACAGTTGGACTGGATGATCCTTGAGGTCTCTTCCAACCTTAATGATTCTATGATTCTATGATTCTATGTGCCAGGACAGCCTGAGAGAAGTGATGGTGAAGGGATATCACAGGCAAGCAGGACTGTCAGTGCAGATTGGGCTGGCAGCGCTGCCAGATCCATCCAGATCTGGATGAAAAACCACCAAGGAGTAAAAAAGCAGAGTTGGAGGAGAGAGGGTGCAACCAGGCACAGCCTCAGATCAAATCTGACAAATTCTTTCAGTCAAAAAACTGTGGGAAGGGGAAAGGCATTTTTTTTTTTAATGCCAAAACATTTCTTTTTGACATTTGCAAAATACAATTTGTAAACTTTTCCAAAAGGCATTTTGCATTTTAAGTAGGAGGAAAAGAAAAACACATTCCTAGGAGGAAAGAAGAGCAGTGGAAAAAAAATACCCAAAGAAATTACAATAAAACATTTCCTGCCAGGTCAATTGACCTGAAGGCCAGTCACTAGGACTGACCTATTGACCCACTTTTACTTTTATCTGGGAACTTTTTCCTCCTTTTCATATTGGTGCTAAAAATCTTACCTATTCCCCGTGTCTGTCTGCTTCCCCCTGATCTGGGTTTCCCCCTCCAGATTTCCAATCTGGTCACCAAACTTGCCTGTCCCTGAGACACATTTTTCCTCCCCTTCCAGCTTCACAATGAGACGACGACGGGGCAGGCAGTGACCGTTGAGCTCTTCCTCACCTTCCAGCTGGTCCTGTGCATCTTTGCTTCCACTGACGAACGCCGGGAGGACAACCTGGGCTCTCCTGCCCTGTCCATCGGTCTTTCTGTTGCCGTGGGGCATCTCCTTGGGGTGAGTAGAATGGGCTAAACCTCAGTGCTTTTTAAGTTGTCTCTGTGTTTGTGCCTAAAGCCTGCTTGGCTGCATGCTCCAGGGAGGACGAGGGGTTTGTAACTTGTGTGGTTCCCATGGCTTTCCAGTGGAGAGAGGAGAAAAATCCCACCAAAGCCATGGTAGAGCCATAGCCTGAGCTCAGCTTTTGTTTGGCATGAAAAATCTTAACCTGCTGGGCTTTGCTGCTCCTTGAGTCCCCTGAGCTCCAGGGATCACTGGGGTCTTCTATCCTGGGAGCGAATGTGTTAGAAACTGAGGCACTCAAGATCTTGATAAGACTGGGAAGTTTTTGGGATGGACACCCAGGGAAATCCCTCCTGGATGACAGACCAAAGCAGCCCCTGACACTCTCAGCCTCTCAGTGCATGCATTGAACCAGTGACGTTTACACCGCATCTTCTGTCCTTAATGCTCTGCAAGCCCATGTGTTTATGAGACTATTGTTCTCCTGTCCTCAGTGGCAAGGAGTAGCAATTTTCTTCAGGACGAGGCACAGCAGAAGCTTGTCACCGCAGTCCTTGTCACGCTGCAGGGCATGTCACCCAGCCTGCAGCCGCATTGCACCATGCTCAGGACACGTGTGCTCACACAGAAGATGTGCAAATACAGGCAACTCACCTATGCTGACTCAGGTGGTGGAAGCTGCTAGCATCCCTTTTTCCTGGAACAGGCATCCTGGAGGGGTGAAACGTCAGCTCAGTGAATAAATCATGCTAATAACACACCAGGGTTCTAAAAAATGTGTGATAAGAGCTTAATACTAACAATAAATGTGGTGTTTCTCGGCAGATCCGTTACACTGGCTGCTCCATGAATCCAGCCAGATCTTTTGCCCCTGCTGTGATAGTCGGAGACTTCAGTGACCACTGGGTAAGAAGTCAGGTCTATCTATGTGTTGTTTTGGTGGGCTGAGCTTGCCAAATTATCAATATCCCTCGAAACCGACAGCGCCATGCAAATTCCTGGCATTTCCATGCCAGCTCCCAGCTGGAGGAGAGATACAGAGATTAGCAAAAAGAGGTGGAGCTGCTGGGTGCTTAACTGGCTTACCTAAGCAGGGTGCATTGCAACAGGAGAAAGGTGTGGGATCTGTTGACCATGACTTAGCAAAAGCAGCAAAACCAATGGAGAGTGGAGTTGTTCTTGCTGGCCCTAGGGACTGTTCCTGGTTCCAGCCAGATCTAGGCACGCATTTTCCATCAGCTCCTTTGGGAATGCTCCTCAGCATTTCCATCTGAAGAGTACCTTCGGAGCCAGAGCTGTGGTGTGGTTCAGGTTGACTTGCTCAGACGTGTCCAGCCCACACTGGTAGCCATCTCCTCCCTATAGCAATATGTAAATGGGTAGAGAGACACTTCTCCAGAGGAACTCAAATCAT
This sequence comes from Psophia crepitans, assembly GCA_013399095.1. Taxonomy (NCBI): domain Eukaryota; kingdom Metazoa; phylum Chordata; class Aves; order Gruiformes; family Psophiidae; genus Psophia; species Psophia crepitans. The sequence goes on along the minus strand of VWZZ01002062.1, from coordinate 43,665 downwards.
TAAACATGCTCATGATGGGCCTATCATGAACGATGATCACATGTCACTCAGAGGAGGACAGACAGAAGAGCATGGTTAGGTATATTCAGGCACAACAGCAATGGATGGAGGTTCAGGTCAACAGTGATGGCCAAAGCAGAGCTGATTTCTGCAGTTTGCACACAGGGTAGGAAGGAACGTAAGCCTCTGCAATGCTCTTCAGACCCCCTCGTTCCTCTCTGTCCTCGGGCTTTTGCTCACCTGATTCTTCTCTTTCCCTTTCCCCCAGGTCTTCTGGGTGGGCCCCTTGGTTGGGGCAGCAGCAGCCTCCATCATCTACAATTACATCCTCTTTCCACAAGCCAAAACCTTTTCGGAGAGACTTGCCATCTTCAAAGGCTCCGAGCCAGAGGAGGACTGGGCAGAGCGCGAGGTCCGCCGGCGGCAGTCGGTGGAGCTTCACTCCCCACAGACCCTACCAAGGGGGATGTCTGAGAAGGTGTAGCTGAACCTCCCCCAGGGCTGAGAGAGGAGCTGGGGAAAACCCTGGCATCCGTTTTAGAGACGGCACTTGTTCACATGAGTGTTTCACCTCTCCCCTCTCTCCATTCATTTTGGCTGGGGGACTAAAGTTGACTCATCTTCTGCGGAGATGCAGTGTGATGGTCCAACCCACCTTCTGCCACCCAGCTCTTCCCATGGCCAACGGTTTTCTGATGCTGGGGGAAATGCCATTACATCAAAACCACCAGTGCAGCAACAGGAACGAGGACACTGGGATCCTACCCTGGGCTGGCTCCTTCCACGTCCCCTTGCAGGAGGTAGCGCTCGGCAGTTTGTTGCCCTTCATGAAGAGCTCCGAGGTGCTGCAGAGAGTTGTTATTACAGCCATTTGCTGGGTGTGGAGGTTGCCACCCGATGCCTCATTGCTGTTGAACTCTGCTCGCCTGTCTCCTATTTCTTCTCGCTGCCCGGCTGTTTGCACACACACACAGAGTAGTGCTTGCTCCATGCCACAAGTATCACAAACTACAAGTTTTGCTCCTGCAAGGAACTGAGTTGCCTTTTGCCACCCTCCATGGGACACAGATGCCCTTGGCTCATATGGATGGGACTGCAAGCCTGTCCTTGAGTCCCTGCTGACCCCACTGGGGAGCTCTTGCAACTGCTCTCTCCTGTGACAATGAGAAACCTCCTAATTTTCAGCCCAAATTCATCCATGGCTTGTTTGTTCTTCGACCAGTGTTGTCCTCTATAGCTTCGATGCTTCATCTCTGTGCCTGGTTTATGCTTTCTTTCCTCTGTTCCTATTCCACTCTGATTCTCAGATGAGCAACACAAAGCAAAGGTGTGACCTGCTCCATCACTTGCTTCCTACAACCCAGATCTCTTTTGATCGTGTCACCAAAACCTCACAACCATCCCAGCCTTCTGCTATATCAGGACCTGGTTATGGTCCCCAGCATAATCAAAGAATTTGGATTAGTCTTTGGGATGCAACTTTGCTTTTTCAACCCTGAATTTAATCCCATTTCTATTACTTAGCCTAAAAGTCATATATTTCTGGCACGACATCCTAATGCTTCTTTCTGTTGGTGATGTCTCCCCAGCGTTGCACCATCCAAAATATCATCATGACATTAAATCTCTTTTCTGCTAAGGCTGTTAATAGAAATATTCAATAAGATTGTACCCAATTCTAAATCATAAAGAACATTACCAATCATTTTCCTTCCTCTGACTGTTTTGACATGAACCACCACCAAATGACACTCTTCTCTTCCTCTTTGTTCACTGTGCTCTACTTGCACCTGTCTCCTCCTCCTTTTGAATTCATAATGTCCTCTATAATATCCTCACTGTGCTCGCTCTTCCTCAAACCCGTGCTAATGGCTATTGCTGGAGAGAAAAGGAGTAAAGAAAGCTTTGATCTGACCCAGACCAAGTGTTATCATGGTCGTCACTTCACCATACCAAGGGAGGCTGAGAGCATGGGAGCTCCTACATCGCCTCCTCTGTCATTTTCTGTCCCTCATGCCGTGCTGGAAAGCAAGGGGAGAAATGCTATCACAGATACCAAGCTTTATTTTTTATAGCCAAGGATCCATTTTACTCTACTAGCCAATTAATGCAAATATCCCCAGAAGGCTGCTATTGAAGTGCAGCAGGTTTAGCACTGATTTAACCCATTCTCTGCCACAGCACAGATATTGATTCCGGTCCTCCACTTTTTCCTTCAATGGCAAAGGAGCATCTGAATATTATTTCCGAAAAGGCTTTTCAAAAAAACCTGTCTGTTCTTAGCAATGGGAATTAAAATCGTGTTTCAAATGAGAGTGCAGAATTGTATTTAAATCACAAAATATTCAGTTTTAAAAGTAGCTTGTATTTTTGTTACTTTTCTAAGGAAAACAAATCCACGTATGTCAGGAAAACCCAAAGAAACTTAGCTAGAAATTATCCTGTCAATGACTGGCTGTATAAAATGCTATACAGCTGATTTTTTATTTTTTTTCACAATGTTCAAGTTAGTTACGTGCCTCTTCTTCAGATCTAAGCATTTAATTTATTATTTACCCTGACAATGTTTAAGACTCACATAAACTGCACAGGGCCCAAAAATGAGTTTTAATGTCTAATAATGACTGTACTCTTTCAAATAAAGTGCTTTAAATTCACTTCTAGCCACTTAATTAGTACATATCAATCAAATAATGACACATTTATAGGGTGACCCCACAGTCACCAGTGCACTGCAGCCCGGTCCAGCTTTGAGCACAGCTGCCTTGTGCCAAAAACCTGTTGATGTGCAAAAGTGGTAGTAAAAAAAACCCCCAAACCCACCTCTGTCTCCAAAATAGGGACCTACAAAATAAAGACCATTCCTGCTTCAGCACTCCTGGGATGCTCTGATTTCTGACCCGCCCAGATTCTGGTCTCGGCACGGCAGTGTTAACATGGAGCAATCTCACTAAACCAGATTTTCAGATGGCTAAAGCAGCCTAAGTCCTCTCAAGTCAATCAGGAACGCAGATTTACCTTCTCTGCAGAGCCGCGTCGTTGACTTCAATGGCACTTCCTAAACTTGCCCTGTCAGGAAATCAAGCCAGTCATTCCAGATTTACGCCTGTGCAACTCGAATTAGAGGGCAGGATCAGCAACCCAGAGATCAGAGCTGCCACAGACCAACCCAAAACCTCGCTAAATTGATAACACTTTGTATGTTAGACCTCAACAGGAATGCTTTGAGCCAGGATTTGAAAACACCCAACCATGGCTACCCATGAGCTCATGCCTCTCCACAATGAACATCTGCAATATATATTGCACCATACATTAACGTTTATAGGCTTCATCATGGACCTGTGATAAATAGTACGATTATGAAACCAAAATGGAAATCACAATACAAAGTGTCTCAGATCACATTGCTGCTTATGTCCCACCATCACTTGAGACGCGAGGCTTTCTTTCACCTCTTGTTGTCCCACCTCTGAGTTCTAGAAGTTCTCAGCATGGGGTATTCATTCTGCAAAGCACTGTAGGGTCCTTGGGATGGTACGAAAATTCAAGACATCCCCCGAAAGATTTTCTTGACTTTGCTGCTGGGCTGCCATATTCAGTCCATCCTGATGCTTTAAGATAACAATTAGATGCCAAAATAGAATAGAATAGAATAGAATACTGTATGTCTTCAGCAGAAACATGCTATTTCACAGAAACATTGTTTGGACCGCTGTGTTGTCACCAAGGGCATAGTCACATGATTTCCTAAGACAGTTCTCCCAGCCATCTCTGGTAAGCAATTCATCCCTCTGGGTCTTTAGAGGTCCACAACTGCACAGCCCAAGCACAGGCTGTAGCTCAAGACCTTCCTCCCCAGAAAGCCATGCTGGAGAGGCTGCTGGGACCAGCATCCTGGGGGTGTTCCACAAGCATGGCAGCAAACCAAGGCACCATGATGTTTCCCAACATATTGACCCTACGCAGAAGAGGAGGGATACATGGAAAAGGTAATAGAGATGTGCAAATATTATTTTGAAAAGTATTTCTGTATTTTCAAGTGAAGGAAATCTCCTGTTCTGCATGCTCCTGTGCCTTTGACATCAGCTGTTCACCATTAGAATCATAGAATCACTAAGGTTGCAAAGGACCTCCGAGATCATCAAGTCCAACCGTCAGCCTAACACCATCACGCCTACTAGACCATGTCCTGAAGTGCCACATTTACACATTTTTTGAATGTCTCCAGGGACAGCAATTCAATCACCTCTCTGGGCAGTCTGTTCCAACACCTCACTACTCTTTCTCTGAAGGAGTTTTTCCTAATATCTGATCTAAACCTCCCCTCATGCAACTTGAGGCCATTCCCTCTCATCCTGTCACTTGATACTTGGGAGAAGAGACCGACACCCTCCTCACTACAACCTCCTTTCAGGTAGTTGTAGCGAGCGATCAGGTCTCCCCTCAGCCTCCTCTTCTCCAGGCTAAACAGCCCAGTTCTCTCAGTTGCTCCTCATGAGACTTGTTTTCAAGTTCCTTCACCAGCTTTGTTGCCCTTCTCTGGACACGCTCCAGCAGCTCAATGTCCTTCTTGTATTGAGGGGCCCAAAAATGGACACAGTACTCCAGGTGAGGCCTCACCAGAGCCAAGTACAGGGGGACAATCACTTCCCTACTCCTTCTGGCCATGCCATTCCTGATGCAGGCCAGGATGCCATTGGCTTTCTTGGCCACCTGGGCACACTGCTGGCTCATGTTGAGTTTGCTGTCAATGAGTACCCCCAGGTCCTTCTCTGTCAGGCAGCTCTCCAGCCACCCTGCCCCAAGCCTGTAGCGCTGCCTGGGGTTGTCACGACCAAAGTGCAGGACTCGGCACTTGGCCTTGTTAAACGTCATACAGTTGGCCTCGGCCCATCGATCCAACCTGTCCAGATCTCTCTGGAGAGCCTTCCTACCCTCAAGCAGACTGACACTGCCTCCCAGTTTGGTATCATCTGCAAACTTACTGAAGGCGCACTCTATCCCCTCATCCAGGTCATCGATAAAGACGTCGATTGACCTCATGCAACGCATACTGACACTTTTTACAGGCATCTTGTAGTTACTAGCGAGATATCACCTCCTTTCAGTTTTTAAACTTCATTAAGGACAGTTGCAACACTTATATGCTGATTTTTTACCTTGTGTGGAGGCAGGTGAGAGCAATCTGAAAGTGCCCAAATCTCTGCTCTAAAGAAAGCCTAGATAGCCTGTCCCAAAAGCACAGACCTCAAACCCAGTACCTGAACTGGATGCATATGGGGTAAGTGCAGTGCCTTACCTAGTGGGAAATGGAAAGAAAATCAACCTGGATTAGATAACACCAAACCCATTGGTATCTTGAAAAACACAGCGGTGAACCTTTTCGCTGCTGTAGAAAAAGGCCTGCACTTGTAGGACAGAGGGGTAAAGAGCTCAGCCCAGCTTCAGACCTTGGAGATCTGAGCTGAGTTCTCCTGCTCTGAATTTCTTGGCGTGACCGTGTACAAATCCTCCAGATCCGGATCTTCAAGGCCATGTGAGCACCCAGCTCCCATCTGGTGCCTACCTTGCAAAGGCATGACCTACCTAGGATGCAGGCACATCATTATTTTTATGAATTTATTTATATATGTAGAAATATTTCCCAAGCAAGTTTTCCTTGAGGTGGGGCCAGAAGGCTAAATCTATCCAAGACAGCAAGAGGAGAAGGAGGTATGGCCAGGTGTAGTCTGGGAAAGGACCTTAGACCTTCTCAGAAGGTAGCTGGTCTTACATGGGGAAAGCCAAATCCCCAGCTAGTTCCTATATCTTCAAGGCTTGCAGTGAGTCCCATTCTACAAACCTCTGTCAAAGGGTCTGGGTGCAAGACCAGAGACTCTGCTTTAATTTTCATCCTGATTTTCCAGGAACACCTACAACCTAAAGAAAAAAATCAAAATGACACATTTCTCCAGAGACCACTCAGTGAAAAAGATTTTAGCTCCAGCTCTGATGCAGCAGGGGATGCTACCACCACAAGATTCTTTAAATCAGTATATACTATCTAACCTTTTAGGTTGAGAAAATTCTTGATCCATTTGTTCTGGGTCTCACAGGCAGAATGGAGGGAAAAACTGATTTTCCAATTGACCAAGGTAACCAGCTGTCCACATATTGTCACCCATGTTTTCCTTTCCAAAGTCTTGGGTTCTTGGAACCAGGTGATTATGTGAAAAATTCAGCTTTTAAGGGTTTCCAGATTCCTCTCTCTTACATGATTTATGATGTTCATGGGTGCTTTGGAGGCTGGTTGTTCTTTTGGTTCCCTTCTGCCTTGATGCAATTCAACTGCCTCCACCCCAGAGCTGGCCCCTGCCCTCCAGCCAGCTCCATGCCTTCCCGTCCCAGCAGCACACGCAGCAGGTTGGCACTGTCAAGGCGCACAGGGGAGATCGCTTTTCCCGGTGGCAGCTCTATCCCCACATCATTTCAGCATTTATTCCCAAGTGTGCTCTTTGAAATCTTGAAAGGAGACTGCATGGGTGAAGATGACATTTCCATGGCAAATACATTTCAAGAGGAAAAACACCACTACCCCCCCCCAGCTCTGTCTGAATCCTGAGGACACTGATAAATGGCTGCTGGCCCATAAGAATTCAAAGTATTTATCTAGTTGAGCAGAAATGCAGCCTCTTAATGTCACTGACCCAGGTGGCTTTGCTGGAAAGGGCTAGACCTGAAAATCAGGACGCCGGGGTTTCGAGCCCAGCTTTCTCACTGTGTGATCTCGTCCAGGTCTTTTTTCTAACCAGTCCTTCGCTTTCCCTAATACACATTATCATCCCCATGTGATGATTTAATGATGATTTTGATGCAAATTATTTATTAAGGATGCTGACATTTCCATTCCAGACCAGTCCCAAAGCATCTGCGTCCACCTGAACATCTTAGAGACTGCCAAGTAATTTCTAAGCAAAGAGCAGAGCGATGCTGTTATTAAGCATTAACACTATTCAGCATTTAAATAGCATCATCCCTGTTTACAGACTCACGGGTTACGAGGTCACCGTGACCACCCAGCTCAGCACTGCGGCCACCAAGGGTTGGACAGCAACTTCAGGACCCACCTCTCAAGCCAAAGCAGGGGGATGACAGCACAGGGACAGGGGAACATCCCCAAAGCCAAACTTGGGCTCACAGGGTTTTTTTTTTCTCCAAAGCTGGGTCAGGTTACTAGGGGAAGCAAAAGCCTTGTTGCTCCAGGGGAAGGAGAAGGTGGAAACACTATCAGCCTCAGGCCAGGAGAGTAATCCCTCAGAGAGAGCGCAGGCAGATCCTGGGTTAGATTAGAGAAATCCTTGAAAGCCCTGTCTGAAACAGGCACATCACCTCACACTAGAAAGCGGTGAGGCTTTGTGCTAATCCCACCACTTTTCCTACCACCACAGCAAGAAGCAGCCCCAGGAACCGAGGATGAGGAATGGGAAAGTTCGCTACTTCTTGCTCTACTTTTAATTCCCAATGCATTTTTTCCCCTTTTTTTCCTTGCTGCAAACTCGCAAAGCTGAGCCAGCAAGAAACACCCTTGATCTTAAAAACAAACTAAACCAAACTTTCTCCTCCAGCCATCTAATCCCAACTAATCACAGATTCCAGCGGAAGGAGTTGTCTCCTGTTACTATTATTATTCCTGCTTGTATTATTGTGCCAGTTTTAAGGTCTTGGGTCTAGATGCAGAGCCAGGTAAAGCAGGAAAAAAAACCCCAACAAATCAAATAAAAACCTAGGCTGGTCTGGGTCTCAACAGCATTTATAACCTGAATTTGGCCACCTGCAATACCATCTGACAGGCTTTGAGGTCCACCCCAGAGTTGAACTTATGAGAAATCTGGGCTGCTGCGGAAATGACAAATTAATAGCAGCCCCGCACGGGCTCAGAAAATGAAATCAGCAAACTGTGGACAACAGGGACCGACACACGTATTCAGTTAATAACACACACGCCTCCGTGGGTGAGGCAAAGCCTCAGAAGGGCCCCAGGCAAGGATGAAGTACCAGCTGCCTTCCTCCCACCCAGGCACCCTGCACCAGCGGTGGACTCAGGGCCCTATCTCCCTCAAGTATATCGTCCCCAAACTGTCTGGCCACGCAATTGAGTGGTAGATGTGGGTGATTTTTGGTTGTGCTGTTTGTCTGCCAACACCAGCAAGGAGGAGGAGGGAGACAGCTAAACCTGTCCTCCTTGCAACAAGCCTCCTTGTTTCTTTTCTTCCAAAAGCCACGGGGTGAAACAAGGCGTGCATGACCCCATCACGTAGGTGTCCGTCTGTCAGCAGGCAACTGAGTAATGCCTTCTCAAGATCTTGCCCAATTCAATTAAATTTGACACATCAAAGGCACTTTCAGTTCATACAAGCTCCTTGGAGGGCATGCAGCTGAGGAGAGGAAAAGGAGCCTTCCCAGCGCCTGCCCAACACGGTTAGACATCAGAGAAGCCAAGCAGGAGTTCCCCAGAGAGGAAAGTCTAGCAAACAGCCTCAGGAAAATGGGGTTTGCATGGCATGTTGTTAGAGAAACATCTTGTTTCTCTCAGGAAGTTTCCCTCATCATTTTCAGCCTTGTTTGATTATATTTCCTAGTCGGCTGGAGGATTTTGCCAGGATGTTATTATCTGCAGTTAGGAACCTAGGAGAGCATCTTTCAGCTCAGCACTGCTTTTTCACTAAAGTGAAGTGTGCGGTGAAGGAGCTGGCAGCAAAACACGGCCACCTCCAAGAGAGATAGATCTGTGGTGGGCACGTTATGAAAGGGTTTGGAGGATGGGAACAAGGCCCATTTGAACCAGCTGGAGCCACAGGCAGGGCTGAAGGGAAGTGGCAAGCAATTACTCCAGCTGGAATCTGGCCAGGGTGTCTTGAAATACCAGCTTGCAAAACTTTCACCAAAACACGCCAACGGACCAGGTGTTTCTAGGATAACAGATCTGGTCTTTAACTCTGCAATCTTCCCCATGATCAGCAGAACCAGGAGAAAACCATTATCAGAAATTAATGCTGTAATGGATCCTCGGTCCCTCGAGACTCTCTGGGTCTGTTTGCTGAGCTGAAGACTTTGGGTACAGCTGGAGGAGAAAGACCAGTGTATTTTCAGCTCTGGAGGAAGAATTCCCCTCTTCTTGCTCTGAAGAGGAATCCCTCCTAGCTTTGGACCCTGCAGAATGTGTGCAGGTCTGACTGCACCCAGCAGAAGGCAGCAGTGGGTGCAACTTTTTAGCTCTTTTTAAACTTAAAGAGGGATTTAAGTGATTTTGCCAATCTCCTGCATATAGCGCTCTACTCAGCGCGTGCTGAAGTGTGACAGCTTCTGCAGATGTGGCCGTGGATAACTCTAGCCCAGGCTCACTGTGTTAGGCACGAGGAGATGGCATTGCTTGAGAAAGGTGAGATGCAATCAGCCAAGCAAGGAGAACAGATCTGGCACCTAACCCCACTTAAAAAAAAAAACAAGCAAAAAAAACAGAAAAAAAATAATCTTGGCACAAGGCTGCAAGGACCACAAGGAAACCAAGAATTCATTGTTAAGTGTCACCAGAGCCTTTTTCCACCCTAAAACCTCAGTTGCACAGCACTGAGAGGCTCCCCTTTCCGCTCCCTGCCAGCTGAGGATTTGCAGCTGGACAGATTTAGGATGGAGGGCAGTGTCACGGGAGCATGAAAGAAGACATGCAACCATGGCCTGTGTCTGTGCAAAGCCTGTGGCTTTATGCTGTCATTGCCAAGAGCAAAATCATTGAACTCATTGAGCAATAGCTTGAAAAGCAAAAAGAAAAGAAAAGGGCCTGAGATGACAGGGGTTGGATACACCCTCCCTGGCTACAGGCAGCGAGCAGCCCCCAACCACCAATCCACACGCCAGTAAAACCCACACCCGACACAGAAAGGTAGCAAAGAGGTCCACAGTCTCTTCATTGATCAGCCCTCTTTACCCAAGTTGCACCAGCCCATTCAGCCTCCATGCAGGCACCTCGGGGAAGCCCTGGCTTGTTTATAGGTGCCCAGCTAGGCAAAGCATCCCCCAAACGCTGTCCTGCTCCCAGGACAATCGCAAGCCACTTATTTCCCAGGGTTGAACCGTCCTGACAGCCTGGGAGCAGCTCCAGGCACTGAACTTCACTTGAGGTTTTAACATCACATGTGATTGAATGCACTGGGAGCCCTGCCCTGGAAGAGCTCCTCCAGCTCGACACCAGCAACAAGACTTTTCAAACAAAACTACAGTCCTCTCCAGTCTGCAAGCAGAAAGAGGAAGGGAATATTAACTACACCTCCGCTAACGAAACACCCAGCACCTGGTGAGAGGTAGTAAAAAGGAAAAGCAGAGGAAGGAGCACGGCATCGTTATGCAACCGTGTTATCTAACGACCACAGAGACACCCTATAGGGGCTCTTTGTTTGCAGAGGGAAGGAGAAAGAAATGCCACCAATATCTGAGTCATTGGTTCACCAAGAGGCTCCGAAGTTATTTTCAGATGGAAACTTTTCCAGTTTCACACGATAATTTGGGAGGACTGGCTAATTCCCTGGCTCCACCCACTGCCTTGTAACACAGCTCCCTGCTGCTCTTGCATATATAGATAGGTATGGCCCTACAACTGGGTGCAGACAGAAGAGCCTGGAGACAGAGGAAACTTAAACTTTCTTCCTTCCTGGCTGCCCTCCACCCGCTCCCACCATGAAGAAGGAAATATTAACCCTGGCCTTTGCTCGATCTGTCTTTGTTGAGTTCATCTCCACGCTCATCTTTGTCTTCATCGGCCTCGGCTCAGCCCTGAAGTGGCCGTCTGCCCTCCCCAGCATCCTTCAGATCTCACTGGCATTTGGCCTGGCCATCGGGACACTGGTGCAAGCCTTTGGGCACATCAGTGGTGCCCACATCAACCCAGCGGTGACCATCGCCTTCTTTGTGGGGAACCAGATCTCCTTCCTCCGGACACTCTTCTATGTGATCGCCCAGCTGGTTGGGGCCATCGCCGGGGCTGGCATCCTCTATGGTGTGACGCCAGCCAATACTCGTGGCAACCTCGCCATCAACGCGGTAAGTCCTCTACCCAGAGATGGCTCACCTTGGTGTGTGAGCTTTCCTTTCCTTGTGAATGAGGGGCTGGTGCCAGAACCAACTGGGAGAGCCAAATCCATAAAGATGGTTGGTCTCAGCACATTGTCCCACATGCACAGAGGGACAGGAATGGGATAGGAGCAAACATCAGTGTAGCCAGCAGAATATTGACATGACAGCTTTATTGTGTGGGGTGATGAATGGCTTGTTTTTTTCCTCCTTTAATAAGTGCTTCCTTTATCCTAAGGGCACGAGTGAGTCACCTGCACCATTGAGATGTTCTTGACTGCAGCCTCTCCACCTGGAGATTAGTGCTAGGATAGGAGCTATGCCAGCATGGAGGGGGGAGGGCAGGGAGCAGAGCCCAGTCAAACCAGTATCACAAGGGGAGCACAAGCCCACTGCAACCAGTGTGCTGGTGGAGCTGGGAAACAGAGGCGGATGGAGAGAGAAGGAGCAATGCGCGGGAGGGCACGGAGAGCCTGCAAGGGCCAGGGGCTGCTCGAGGAGGAGGGGAGACCGTGGGACCTTCTGAGATAAGTGGGGACAAGCAGCACACCCCAAACCATTGGGGCAGTTCTGGGAAACCACCTGAAATGGGAACGGTGGAGCTACTGCTCCAACCATGGCCAGGCCTGGACCCCTCGGAGCAGCACAGACGTGTTGCAGAGGGTTTGATCGCTAGGATCAGGTGCTGTAATGCATCTTTTTCCTGCATGCTGCACACCTCAAACCAGTCAGCTTTAGCTAAAAAACAAGCAGAGGTGGCTTGGGTGGCTTTGCCTTTCCCATGCCCGGTGAGGTCGAGTCCCCAGTGGTTAGCACAGAGGCACTGATGTGACAACAGCCCATCTTACCCCCGTGAATGCACCCCAGCCTTCATCCCACCCCTCACTCTTCAACTCATGCTCCTCTGGTGGCTGCCAGCTGCTACCCAGCCTTGGGGAGGTGGTTCCACAAGGCACAGGGGAGGAGAGTTAGGATCCTACATCTTGCAGTGAGCAAGGGGGAAAGAAAGGCAGGGAAAAAGAGACAAATCGGTGGAGGATTTGGTGGGAAAGTTCTGACTGTTGTGGAGACAAACAACTAGAGAAACTTGGAGAACCCTGGGAAGGGGAGGGTTTGGAGGAAGAGGCAGATTTTGGACCATTAAACTGAAGGGAAGAATTTATCTTTCTTTTTGGGGAAAGGAACAGTGAGCTTGAGCAGCGACCAGCATGGCACCTTGTGTCCTGGGCAGGGGACGTGGCAGGGCGGGGAGGGGGGCGGTGTGTGGTGCTTCTCATGCATGGCTTTGTCAACCCAAATCCACCAGCAAAGCACCTGAGAGCCCTCCTGGGGATGCCAAGCCCAGGGACGGTTAATTAATTGTCAATCTTGGCTGTTCACAGCTCAACAACAACACAACCCCAGGCCAGGCCCTCGTGGTAGAGATCATCCTCACCTTTCAACTGGCTGCGTGCATCTTTGCATCCACCGACAACCGGAGGAACGGCAATGTGGGCTCCCCAGCACTGTCCATCGGCCTCTCTGTTGCCGTAGGCCACTTGGTGGGGGTGAGTGTCGAGGCAGGAGGACAGGGCAGAGGGTCCCTCCAGGATAGGGGTCCCCAAAATACTCTCATGCGGTTAGTCCTAGATAGAGCTGCATTGGGAGAGGCAACGCAGGACATACTGGGGCTCCTTCTCCGTGATGATGGGGGGAATCTCTACCTCTCTGCAAGAGAAAGCGTCAGGCACTGCTTCAGTCCCTGCTTCTGAAAAGTTGGTTGTATCTGCTAAGCAACACAATGCATCTTAACTTGGTCTCCTTTCCACACTGACAGATCTACTTCACTGGCTGCTCCATGAACCCAGCCCGGTCCTTTGGGCCCGCAGTCATCGTGAGGAGGTTCAGCCCAGCACATTGGGTGAGCACCAGCTGCGTGCCAGGATGGTCTGGCCCAGAGGCTGCCAGGGCCAGATGCAGACAATGAGGGGAGAGGACAGCAATTGCTGTGGGGATTACAGGGCTGGGTGTTTCAGAGACCATCCCAGGCCTGAAAGGATAAAAAGGGGCTGGAGAACGAGGGAGGTTTTCCCCCGTGATGCCTGGGGAACAGGTTATACCCATGGACAACCTGGAGAGCCATCAAGGGGACAAGCATAGATCCCCCCGTACAATGGCACGCTGAGCTAGGGCATCAACTGATGTCAGTAGAGCCCAGAAAAGCCTGGCTTAGGCTTTCCACTTGCTGGCTCAGACCCAGCCTTGCAGAGCAGGCTTCCTGCCTCCTTGCCAGGATGCCACACCTCTGCACTCATAAAGAGCTTGATGGCTTCAGCAAGCAAATGTTGAAGGCATGTCAGCCCAAGAAGTGTACTGGAAGGGATATTTGCATCTCTCTGCGGGCTAGGAGATGCAGAGCAGCGAGGGATGCTGGTGCGATGGCTGGACCTGGTGTACCAGTCTCCAAGACCTGCTCTCACCATCTCCCTTGTTGTTTTCTAGGTGTTCTGGGTTGGACCCATCCTTGGGGCTTGCTTGGCTGCTCTGCTCTACTTCTACATCCTCGTCCCCTACTGCATGAACATGTCAGACAGGGTTGCCATCATCAAGGGAACCTATGAGTCAGAGGAGGAATGGGAAGAGCAGAAAGAGGAGAGGAAGAAGTCTATGGAGTTGACCCCACCGTAGGAAGAGTGGGAAAAACCAAGCAAAAGGCGGGGAGGAAGCCCCACACATGGGCTCATGTGTGCACCAAAGCCAGGCAATGAACACATCCAGCTACAGTAGACTCTTAAGCAAAAGTCTTGTAATTCAAAGACTATCTGTGACTAAGAAAGGAAGGAGTATTGCAATATCTGTGTATATAATCCCTCTATGTGAGTGTGAGTGCTAGAACCCCTCCTAGCTTAACTGCAGCCAGCTAAGCCCAGCAGAGAAGTCTCAGCCCAGGGGAGCCTCTCAGCAGGGTTTTGCAGCCTCTCCGCTGCATCCCTGCCCTCCCAGGCACAAGTTTTGCACAAGTTTGAGAGAGGCCTGAGACCACATGGTCTAGCACACACAGGATATCACCCCTGTATCTGATGGCCCAGGGAAGGGGAACACTGTGTAGATACCAGCAAAGAAGAACAACTGCTTTGGGCAGGTGGGTGCAGCGAATCCCCTGCTTTCTCCCCACCATAGGGCCCACGCTGCTCATAGATGCTCTTTCATGCATTAGTTTGTGCTGCTGAGTCCTATTTATTCATGGCTGCAGAAAGAATGTGATTTTTGGATTTTGTGTCAAGATCTTTGTGATATAGTATATTATTTATTGTGAATAAAGCACATTTTAAAAGATCCATGGGTGCAAATCTGCTTGAGTATCAAGTTTTAGGAGCAAAAATGGGTTAAGCAGGATAAAAAGCCATCCCAAAGAGCCAATGCAAGAGCTAATGCTCAGACCCCAAGTCCCGTGGCAGCTGGCACCACGAGCAGAAGGGTTGGGAGGTGATAGTTATTAAACCTGGGAAGGAGAAATGGGCACTAGTGTTGGAGTGAGGGGGAGAGCAGGAGGTGCCCCACAGCAGGGTGCTATGTCCAGGGCAGTCTGAAGCCCATCTCTGAGGCTGGCAGGAGCCAGCAGCAATCCTCCTTCAGGCACTTTGCTGGCTTGACTCAGGCACAGCTTTCTGCCATACCAGTTCTCCCAGACAGCTCCACAGGTGCCCTCAAAAGCTGACCCACAACACTCCCCAGCCCCCTCGCTGGGTGCCAAACCCACACCTTCACCCTGACCTTCTGCTGTAGCCCTGCTCTTCCAGTTCTGCCACAACCCTCTGCCAAAGCATCTCGCTCCTAACCTGGGCACAGGGACACTACACACTGGCACCGTCCCAGCCGTCCCTCCCACCGGTTCCCTAAATCCAGCCCCATACAAAGCTCCATGATCACAGTCCCTCTTCTTGCTGCACAGATGAGGTTTCTGCTGAGCACAGATCCCCAAGGAGGTGGGAGATGTTTCACTAGGAGCTCCCTGGTCCCAGATGCATCTCCATCCCAGTGAGACAGGTTATGCCTCCTTCACATGGCAGTGCCAGGGTGTATAAGCAGCATCACCTATATTTTAGCATGCCAAAGCAGATCTGCAGTTCAGGTTGTGTCAACTGCACGAGCCTGGGTAGCAGCAGACCCTTATCCCTCATTTCGCTTTGCCCTCCCAGTTCTGAACAGGAGAGGCTGGCAGCAAGCAGAAGGAGAAAAGGAGGTAGAAAAGCGCATAGTTTCGATCACACAGGTCAGCAGCAGAGCTAGGAAGCTAAAATTGCAACCACGTACTTTGTCTTAACCCTGCCACCTAACCCCTCCTTAGGGCTAGGCTGAGATCTACAACCCTTTTGTGCCTCAGTTTCCCCTTTCATAAGGGGGAAGGAGATTCAGCCCCTTCCTCATCAGGAAAGGGCAACACACTCACACACAGCGCAGCCACCAGCCCCAGGAAACATTAAAGCATCTCCAGCTCTCAGAGATGCCCCTCAGAGTGACCTACATGGGGCTGGGGCAACACCCAGCCCATGTCACAGCAGGTCAACATCCCCAAAAACTGCACCCCAGTCTCCTTCCACTGCACCCCAGACCCCAAAGATGCAGCCAAAGGTGACATTCAGACCCCCAAAGAGCTGGCAGTCCTGGGCATCCCCCCTTGCTTTGCTGCCCATCAACGCTCATGCCAGAGAAGAGACCCGTGATTCCTGGCATATCCCACTGCCCTTCCTGCAGGGGGAATCGGGGGCCAATTGAGCACCCCATGGAGGGGCCCAGCCCATGCCAGCACTGCCAGCATGATCAACAACCAGGAGAAGAAACCCAGCCTGGGTGTGAGCCCTCCGTGGGGATGAATCAGAGGATCCTGTGGCAGCAGCTTTGCGTCAGCAAAAGGGCCTGGTTTGAAAACAGGGGCAGGATGGCCCCACGCAATGCTGGGGTCGAGAGGAAGGGGGCACAAGCAATAAACCCCCTTCCCCAACGCACAGGCAGTGGCAGACCCTAAACCACAGGGTAAATGCAGGCTGGATCCCAGTAAGCACACCAGTGGAGCCACCAACATCCTTATGTGGTGCAGAGGTCCAGTGCTCAGCGTGAGGTCCGGTGCACCTTCCCCATCCGGCTTCTCGCTGGTACATGTTGAATTTAGTCTGGACAGAGAGGCTGCATGTAACCCAGACCAAACCCTGACATCCAGCAAGCGCCGTGACCTCACCTTCGCCAGGACAGGCACAGGGCAGAGCCCAGTCGTGGCTGGGAAACCCTGAGGTCCTCCTGCCTGTTCTCACCTGCCCAGAAACAGCAGAGCTTAAAAACTAATGGAGACTTACTTTTTTAAACATTCAGGCTTCTTCAGTCCCATTTTTAATGAGCTCATTACTGTTGACCATCAGCCTGTCAACACTCTCAGCAGAAATAACCATTTCACAGAGAAAAACCCACACCACCTTTATTTCAGCAGAGACAGCAAGGGCTGATAGAAACCCCGCGCGTTCAGACAAGATTTACCTGTAGCGCACAATAACGCAGCCACAGCTGCGCACATTTGTTTTACCAGCTTCTCCCCCAAAACAGGAGTTTCCATTTCAGAAGCAGTCTCCCAGCACGCCTCCATCCCATACACCCACGCTGCTGCCTACTCGTCCCTCTGGCCACACAGATCCAGCACCATTTTGGTTATAAAAGTGAACTATATTGGTGCTTTGTATTCCCAGGTTTTTCCCTATTTTAGAGGTACATCACCAGGTGAAACACTACACCAAAGCATACCATCCTGGTACGTATTCACCATAACTGGGAAGGCGGAATGTATGCAGTTATTTCCTAAATATGCCTGCTAGCAATTTCTTTGCACTAAGAGGAATTCAGACTATTTCTCATTCCTGAGTCTCTTTTCCATTAGCAGGTAATTCCTGCATGGCTTTAAATTTATTTTTTTTCTAGCAGGGAGGAAAGCCCCACATATTTTCACATGTTGTAACAATCTAAAAATTTCCTATCTTTTCACACAAAGGGCCGTCACTCTATTTAAGGAAGGTCTCTAGCAGCTCTGTGTATCATTTAGTGCCCCTGAACCACGAGCTCGCTGCGACAAGGGAAGGAACCAGGTGCTTGAGAGGCAAGACCCAGCAGCAATATCTTAAAGATTTTTCAGTGGGTTGCAGGTGCCTCTTTGCTTCAGTCCCTTGCGAAGGGTCAGCCCCATCTCTCCATCCCTCTGCCCCAAGTGAGAGGCAGCAATGCTCCACAATTTGGGAGCGCAGCCCTTCTATCCTGCTACCAGCTCAGACTGTTTTGCAACCCGAAGTGCTTTGCTTAAAGCTGCAGTTTCTGACTTCACGTGAAAAGCACGAGGCTGGTTTCACCTGGAGAACAAAGCAGAGCAATACCCAGTCCTGCTTGTTCAAAACAGGACCAGGGATGAAAAACAAACCCAGGTAAACACCAGGGCAGGTGGAAGAACAGTGCAGAGGGGTATTGCAGTATGCCAACCATCCCCAGAAAGTCCAAGCAACACAAGGGCAGCAACCTCCACCTCCAGGAGGATTCCCACCACTTTGCTAGAGTCCCAAGCATCCAGGGACCAACTCCGGAGCAATGCAAGCCACAAAGAAGCCAACCTAGGGACATCCTCCACCTACACGTAGCTCCACACCACACTGGGAGATGTGCAAAGCTTGAAAATAAGGAAGTTCCCAGTGCATCATTCAGGGCTGATGGGCAGAAACACTGCCCACAGAGGAGAAACCTCTGCACAGCGACATGGCAGAGGCTGGCATGGGTGTTGGCATTAGTCACAGGGCAGACTGTGCCAGCACCAACCTCCTTTTGAGCGGAAGCACCAAGTCTTTCCCCTCCTACTCAGCCTCTGCCCAGCCTGTAGCTGCTGCAGTACCAATTCATTATGAGCCAGGAAGCAGCTCACATGGCCGTTGAGGGCCAACAGCCACCCTTCCTGTTGTCCAACGGCATCACCCCAGTGCCATGGTTTTACCCCAGCCAGAAGCTGAGCACCACGCAGACGCTTGCTCAGTCCCCCTCATCAGAAAGGGGGAGAGAATCAGAAGCGTGAAAGTGAGAAAACTCGTGGGTTCAGGTACAAGAGTTTAATCAGTGAAGCCAAAGCCGCGTGCACAAGCAAAGCAAAACAAGGAATTAATTCACCGCTCCCCACGGCAGGCAGGGGTTCAGCCATCCCCAGGACAGCAGGGCTCCGTCATGCGTAACGGTGACTTGGGAAGACAAACGCCACCACTCTGAACACTGCTGCGCATCCCCCCCTCCGACCCCCTGTTCCCCCAAGCCCTTTACAAACCGAGCATGATGTCATATGGTATGGTATGGAATGTCCCCTTGGTCAGTTGGGGTCAGCTGTCCTGTCTGTCCCCTCCCAACTCCCCTCACACCCCCAGCCATCCCGCCGGCGGGGCGGTGAAAGAAGCAGCAAAAGCCTTGGCTCTGCACAGGCACTGCTCAGCAACAACAAAACCATCTTTCTGCTATCAGCGCTGCTTCCAGCACAAACCCAAACCACAGCCCCATCCTGGCTACTGTGAAGAAAATTAACTCTCTCAGCTGAAACCAGGACACCCGCCCAGGTAACACGGCCCTCACCTGAAAATCAGCTGCTGTAATTTGTATCACGCACAATTTGGGCTTGAATGCAACAGGTGTCCCCCCCTGCGCCAAGCTGCCACGCTTCAGTGGTGCGAAGCCACCAGTGCCCTGCTTGGTCCTTGCTTCGGCATGATCTCAGCGCACCAAGACCCAGTTGTGTGCGTGGGCAGCCACAGCACTATAATACATAGAAATACAGGACAAGATGAGTGCTGCCCCCAAGTAAACCACGCAATGAGAGAAGCACGGATTTCCAGAGACCAGGGAGGGCAAGAGTAGATCTGCATAGTGTCTCTGTTCCCACCTCAGTGCCCTCCTGCAGCCCCAAACATGCCTCTTTAAAGTCTGGAAGGGTTAGAATTTATTAGCAGGTGCCACAAGGTAGGGAACTAGATGGGGACAAGGGGTCAGCCTGCCCTGGCACCAAGCATGGGCACTCTGGAGCAGCACCCATGAAAGAGCAATGGGTGCCCTGGGCATCTCTTGCTGCCCTCTGCTGGGATGCTCCACAGAGAACAGACACAGGACAGGGAAACCCTCATCAGAATAGGTCCACCTGAGGGGAAAAAAAACCCACCTCACTCTTGCTTCCACCCACCCTTCCTCAAAGATCAGCCACATCACCCCATGTGAAAACGAGGTTCCCTCCTTCCCCAGCACACAGGGACCACAGGCTCAGCGCTGGCTGGATCTGGGCAGCATTTCTGCTGCCAAGTTTTCTCTTGCTCAAACTTTTGGCCTCCGCTTTCCAGGATACAGACTGCCGCTGACCGTTTGTTCTTAATCACCCTCCTGCAAACAAGCAAAGTCCAACGGCGGCTGATATAGTGGATCCTTGTGCTGCTGGGTGGTGCCATCAATAAAAAAAGAGCAATAAGTAAAGAAGGGAAAATAAAAAAGCAGCTCCACAGCCCCAAGGTCTGCCAGACAAAGGTGCTTTGTCGGGAAAGGTCAGCTCCGGAGCTGGGAGGGTTTCCCAGGCACAGTTGCAGAGAGCAAGGAGGATGCAAGGATTTAGCAAGCAAGGAGAGGATTAAACACAGCTTTACTAAACCACAACCCAGGGAAGGCCTCTGAACTGTCCGAGCTCCCACCCCAGGGAGATACACGCTCAGGATTTGTGATGGTTTACTTCAAAACAAGAAGTCCCTCAGCTCATCGCCTCCAACCAGCATCAGGATGCACAGGAGCAAGGGAGGACGGGCCCTTGAGGACCTTTCCCATGCAGCAAAACTGCAGGACTATGCATGGGATCAGGCAACTGGTTCAGCTCAGAAACAACCCCTAAAAAATAGCTGCTAACCAACAAAATCAAACAAATCTTCTGGCATGTGAGCTCTAGGAGGCCATTCCCTGCTGGCTTGACATTAATCCTGTTTGGCAAGGCAGCAAGAGCTCTTTTGCCCACGAGCAAGGTGCAGCTGCAAGTTGATATAAAGCCCTCTTGTGCAGCCTGAAAAAAAAACGGATGAAAACTTGAAGTCTCCTACACAATGTGTCTTTTTTTAAAAAGGTCACAAATAAAGAAAAATAAATTCTCCTTCCCCAAATATTCTTTCAACTTTTGTTGAGATTTTTCACCTGTTCCCAGGAACTGTATTTATTTGGTGACAGAGCAACCCTTTTCCTGCCAAAGCAAGATAAGCTAGATAAAGTGGGCCCTTTCTCCACTCTCTTAAAAGAATTCCTTATTTTTTTTTTTTAAAGCCAGTTATCCAAACAGCCAATTGCTTCTCATTGTGAGACGTTGCCCCCCACTTAGAGATCAGAGTCCGGAGGAATGACGATAGCTGTTATCAGCACCAGTCAACATCATAGAGGACAGGGATATAAAATGCTACCAGTTTATTTTGTTCCAAGCAGATAAAACAGCATCTGCAGGTGTTTCACAAAGAAATCCCATAAGGACAATTAATCAGTAGATAAAGCCTTCATTTAAGTGTGTAAGCATGCACCTCCTAGCACTAGTGATACTAGCAGGTTTTTATCTATACAGCTCTGTCCTGGATTTTTGCCACATTGTCTGTGTTAGGATTTTGCTTTTGGTTTTGAGCTAAAACTGCAGCTGAATATCGTTGGCCAGCAGAGCTCAGCTCTCCCTCTCTGCAGGCAGCACCATTGCAGAATGAGAGCCTGTGCTTGACTACTCAACCCTTCTATATCATTCCACCCCCAAATACTCATTTTGTTCATGGAAACAGCAATGCATCCAAAGAACACACCTTTGCTCCTGCAGCCACCCCAACTTTTCAACAGTTCAGGCAAACAATGCCTTGTTGCATTAATAAGATTCTTCCCCACCACAGAGCGCATCCGCCCACATCGAGGCACGCTCCAAGCCTATCTTTAAATGAGACATCCCACAGCACCAGGATCATAAGGAGCAAACATCCAGCAGCAGATTAGCTGTGTGATTACTTTACCAGCCCTACAGTCTCAAAACTAGATCAGAGTGGTCAAAGCAGGTAACCACAACTGCAAGGAGCTTTTTCCACCTGGGTGTGGGAGATGCAGGTCTGAAGGCAACCCCTGGCCCAGTCTGGTGGGACTCAAATCCTCCCATGCAAGGCTGAAGCACTGTGAGAATAAATTCTGCATAAATGTCTTGGAGAAAGGAGGGCTCGAACAACTCAGATTTGCTGAAAACTGTTGGTGCAAGTGCACAGACAAACCATCAGTCTCCAGGTGAAGGAGCTGAAGCCGAAGGGTCCAAATTCTGCAGCTGCAGCAGGGTGCAACTCCCCAAGTTTATCATTCGACATCCCCTGGGGTAGATTTAAAACCATAGCCAAATATCCCTGGCTGAGCAAACACGGCTTCTCTATATAAACAAGCAAGTGAATCTTGAGGCATAATTTGTCATCTAATTGCACCAACACACCCAGGATTAATTGTTGCATTTGAATGCGAAGAAGTTTTGATTTATGGCACGATCAAGTTTCATCAGCCAGTTACCAACAATCGCTGCCAAGCTAAAAGCCGTTGCAAACAGCCAAAGAAAGTCTCTAGTAGGGGATTTTTTGCAAAGCTCAAGAATCAAGGGTTATTTAATCACACACAAGCCTGCTAAAGGCCCATCGAAATCAAGAGGGTGAAATTAAAACCCCTGCCACATTTGGTCCAGACTCTGCTGAGCACTGTGCTGTAGCCAATGCACAATGGTACCTTGTCTCCTTCAGGTCTGTGAGATTTTTATAGCATTATGGGCGCAAAGAAAAGGCAGGTAAAAAAAGAAACCTGACAAAGTTTTCCACATTTCAAAGTCAAAGGGACATTCAGCAGAAATAAACTATTCACCACCACCTCCCTTTGTCTCAAATAAAGAATGGTAATTAGAAAACCCACTCTAACCCTAAATCAGGATTTTGGCAAGGCTGCAGGCACATAACCCACCAAGGTGCTGAGTCAAACCTTCCCACAGCCACCCAACCCCATGGGCATCACCGCAGGGGCTCCCCATATGCTCAGAGCTTCACTTGCCCAGAGCTGCCCCAGTCCAGCTCCCACAGCACAAAACAGCAAGCACTTGGTACAGGGCCAGGGTGCCCTGAGGGACAAAGCCTGCTCAGTGCGCCCACAGCTTGCTCAAAACCCACCTAAGAGCAGCTAGCACAGCTTAACAGCGACCACTCTTCTCCAAAAACAAAAGGGAAGCACCCTTTTGGTGCTCCCCTTGGGAGGGGAGGGGGGCAGGCTTGCAGACCTAAGTATTGCAGAGAGGCTGAGCACCAGGCTTTGTAAGCAATGAAGGCTCGGCCAAGTGTCCCACATCCTGCTTCACCTGCTGAGACTGATTGCTGGGTTTTGGCCAAAGCAGGTAAAATGCACTAGTTAAGCCTGGTACAAAGACAGAGCCTTTAACCTGACCTTCATGTGATCCCCAACGACCACAGGTGAGGGCCCCACACTTGACCCCAATGTGTTTTGCCCACAGTTCCCCATTAGATCCCCCAACTCCCAGTCCAGTGCAGGTGCAAGGTAGTTTCTCATCCAATCATCCATAAACAAAACCAGTTCCACTTCCCAGCCTCAAGTTCAACTTTCCCATGTGAGAAGCATGCCCTTGGCAAGTAACACCGGATGGCTCTCCTCACGATCAACATTTAGTGCTCAGGAAAAGTGCTCGGGGACGGAAGAATGATGGGAGATGGGGGCAAGAGGGATGTCTCTCACTTTCCTTCTGCTCTGTTAACAGCAAAAGGAGAAAAGTGGTAGATCCACCTAAAGGGGCTGGCTCCTTTTGTTGGGAGCAGGGGCTGGATGTTTGCCACTTAGATCAAGGCCGGCCAGGGATCGGAAGTCTGAGAGAGGGCTGGCTTTTCTTCAGGGCTTTGCATGGCTAGGCGAGCCCACAGCCCCAGTGCCAGTGGGGCTTTGTGAGGGCCACTGGGGCAGGTATCATGGTGGCCACACCTTTGGGGGCTGGCCCCCTTTATCTGGGACTGGTGTGGTGCTCACTCATGCAGGGTGTTGTGGTCCAAGAGAAGCAGCGATACTCTTCCTGGGTTTTGAACGTCTAGGTGTGTCTGCACTCCAGTGGCAACTGTACTGCACAGGAACAACCTATATCAACCTCAGTCTGACAGCACCTTTGGGAGCTGGCCCCCTTTGCCTGGGAGCAGGGTCAAGCTAGCCAGGGACTGGAGATCTGAAGGAGGCATCACTGCTATTCCTGAGCTTTGGGAGCCTCAGCAAGTCACAAGCCCCAGTGCCAGTGGGGTTGTGCGAGGGCCGCTGGGGCAGGTCTCAGGCTGGCAGCACCGTGAGGGGTGGCTCCGTTCGCTTGGGAATGAGGAAAGTCGGGGACAGCAGGTGCGAAGGAGTCAGGGGGTTTAGACGTCTGGGGGTTTAGATGTTCCTGGGATTTAGTTGTCTAGGTGTGTTTGCACCGCCAGTGCTGGCTGGGCTGCATGAGAGCAACCTGGATAGACCTCTGCCCGGCAGCAACTTTGGGGGCTGGCCTTCTTTCACTGGGATCAGAGACAAGATTTTTGCTCTTTGGGTGGAGGCCAACCAGGAACTGTAGGTCCAAAGGAGGCAGCAGTGGTCTACCGGGGCTTGGGACCCCTAGGTGGGCCACAAACCCCAGTGCCCCGGGGCTATACGAGGGCCGCTGGGGCAGGTCTCAGGCCAGCAGCACCGTTGGGAGCTGGCTCCCTTTGCCTGGGACTAGGACCAGACATTTAGGTCAAGGCTGGCATGTCAGCTGTGCTCTGCCTGGACTTTGGGTGTCTAGGTGGGCCACAAGTCCCAGTGCCTGCAGGGCTGTGCGGGGATCCCTGGGGCAGGTCTCAGGGCAGTAATGTGGTTGAGGACGGGGTCCCTTTGCCTGGGATGGCGATCAGATTTTCACCTTTTGGGTCGAAGCAAGCCGGGAACAGGAGGTCCAAAGGAGGCAGTGGTGTACTTGTGGCCTTTGGACGTCTGGGTGCAACCACACCCCCAGTGCTGGCTGGGCTGTGCGAGAGCAACTGCGATAGACCTCAACCTGGCAGTACCTTTGGGGGCTGGCCCCCTTTGCCTGGGAGCAGGGATCAGATGTTCACCATTTTGGTCAAGGCTGGCCAGGGACTGGAGGTCTGAAGGAGTCATCAGTGCTATTCCTGGGCTTTGAGTGCCTCAGCAAGCAACAAGCCCCAGTGCTGGCAGGGCTGCACGACAGCCGCCAGGGCAGGTCTCAGGCTGGCAGCACTGTTGGGGGCTGGGTCCCTTTGCCTGGGAGCAGCAGCAGACTTTGCCTTTTGGATTGAGGCCGGCCCAGGAGTAGAGACCCGAAGGAGGCAGTGGTCATCTTCCTGGGCTTTGGACGTATAGGTGGGACTGCACCCCCAGTGCTGGCTGGGCTGTGTGCGAGCAACTGGGATAGACCTCAGTCCGTCAGCACCTTTGGGCGCTGGCCCCCTTTGCCTGGCAGCAGGGACCACGCTTTTCTGTTTCAGTCGAGGCTGGCAGGGCAGTGGTGTTTTTCCTGGGCTTCGGACTTCTAGGTGGATCCGCACCCCCAGTGCTGGCTGGGCGGCACGAGAGCAACCAGCATAGACCTCAGGCTATGTAGAATACCATTGCTTCTCTCAGACTTCCGGCTTGTGGCCAGCCTTGACCGATAAGGCGAGCTTCCAGCACATCATCATTCTCCTGTTGCCTCACATTGCTTCCTACTGCCTCTCATTGCTTCATACTGCCTCTGCCTCCTCCTCTTTCCTCCTGTTGCCTCCTGTTTCCTCCTCACCCTGGTGCCTGGTTTGTCCTCTTATAGGTTCCTGGTGACTCCTCCTCTTTTTGTTTCTATACTTTCACCTTCCTTTCACTGCACTGGGCTGTCTGCTCCTTTTTTCTCAACTTTTCCTTCTTTTGCTTCTTCCATCTTTTCTGTCTTTTGCTGTTTTTACCTCCACTTTTTTCTTCCTCCTGTTGCCTCTTCTTGTCTGCTCCTTCTCCTTCTCCTTTTTTCCTTACTTTTTCCACCTGTAGCCTCCTGCTTCTTTCCCCCTTGTGTCCTATTCTCGCCTTCTCTTTTTTCTTCTCTAATGGCCTCATTGTCCTTCTTCTCTTCTTGCCCACTATTACCTCTTTTTATCTCCTTCTCCTCTTCCTCCTATCTTCTTGCCTCCTCTTCTTTCTCTCCATCTAGTGCCTCTTGTTTCCACCTGTTTCAGCCTCCTCATCTGCCCGTTACCTCCTGCTTCAAGATTTGGGGTGCAGGAAACCATGGAGACACCATGGGGACATGGGGGCACCATGGGGACAGTGGGATGTGGGGACATGGGGACACATGGGAACCAGGGGACACGTGGGGACAGAGGGACATAGGGGGACATGGGGACAAGAGGACACCACAGAGACATGGGTCATGGGGACATATGGGGACAAGGGGATATGGGGGGCATGGGGACATGGGCCACAGGGACATGGGCACACCATGGGGAGAGGGGGACATAGAGGGGCATGGGGACAAGAGGACATCAATGGGACACAGGGGACACCATAAAGACACATGGCTACAAGGGGACAAGAAGACACCACAGAGACACATAGGGGCACATGGGGACAGCAGGACACCATGGGGACATGGGACACAAGGACATGGGGACACCATGGGGACAGGGGTAGATAGAGGGACATGGGGACAAGAGGACATCAGTGGGACACAGGGGACACCATGGAGACACATGGGGACAGCAGGACACCAGCTGCCCCAGCCCCAGCCCCCCCCACTGAGGCCTGTTACGCAGTCCCAGGCCACCCCATGGCCTGTCCTGGCAGCAGTCAGCTGGGCCTCGGGCACGCTGGATCCTCTGTTCATGCGGGTTCATCCGTGTCAGCGCGTCAGCAGGGAAGAAGCGGTGTCTGCAGGAGCTCCTGCAGCAGGAGGGCTCCAGCCTGGGGCTGGCTGCGGTGATGGCGGTTGCTTGTTTCTTCCTGCCCCAGCGGCCATGCTGAGAGCTGGGTGTCCCTTCCTCCCTCAGGGATGTGCTGACTCCATCTGCCTCAGGTTTGCCCGGGTTCTCTCTGGCCTCGTTCTCCTGGCGTTGTGGGTGAGAAGGGGCTGGTGGACACTTGCTGGCTTTGGAGAGGAGCTGCCACAGCTGCAGCTGAAGAGAGTAGGAAAAGGTAAAGCAGCAGGAGGGTGAAACGCAGGGGATTCTGTCAGGTGCTGCCCTCAGCTGCAGACAAGAGGCAGGCGGCATCTCTGGGAGAGGAAGGATCTCTCCAACAAGTCCTCAGCAGACCAGATCTCCAACATCCACCATTGGGTACAAATATGGAAGGAAAAGCACAGTGCGACCATGCAGTGTGTGTGCGTGGGTGTGTGTGCGTGTGCATGGCTGCATATTGTGTGTTCAGCTTTGGGCCCCTCACCACAAGAAAGACATCGAGGCCC
>VWZZ01002062.1:5093-16785 GCA_013399095.1 Psophia crepitans | reverse complement strand
ACATGGTTTAGTGGGAAATAGGTGGGGGGGGGACGGTTGGACTGGATGATCCTTGAGGTCTCTTCCAACCTTAATGATTCTGTGCTATCTAGGAAGTCTCACGTTCTGAAAGCTGTGAGACACCAATGTATTACCTTAGGTGGAGTCAAACGGCTGGAGCTGCAGAAGAGGACAGGACAGACAGAGAAGGAAGTGCCTGAACTGTACCATTGCCTGGCAGCGCAGCGAGTTGGAGCTCCAGTGAGTCCCAGGCCCTTGGGGCAATGTCACCCCACTTCTGCATCTCCGTATCTCCCTGCCCCCTCCCCTTTCCCTCTGTGTAAGTTTTTTTCACTTCCCTGAACCTCTTTTCCTCTTCCTATTATTGACCTCTGCTCCCTGTCCCCTCTTTCTCTTTTCTCCAAGCCTCTCTCTTTCTCTGTCCTCCTGCCTCTCCCTTGACTTTCCTTGTTGTTCCTTTCCTGCTCCCTCTGCCTCTTTTTTCTGTATCTCTCTGTTCTGCAGCTCATCAGCTTGTTTTTTCTTCTCCATCTCTTTGTCCTGATTTACATCCCTCTCTGTTTTTCACAGTCTCTCTGGCCTGTTCCCTGCCCTTTGTCTCTCTCTGCCTGTATGTCACCCCCTCTCCCTCCTCCTTCTGCTTCTCTTTCTTTCTCTCTCTCTCTCACTGTGTCCTGTTCACTGTCACTGTGGTCTTTTCATTCTGTATCCCACTGTCCCTGTTCTTTTCCCCTCTCTGCTGCTCCCTGACTGTTCCCCACCTCTTCCTCCATCTCTCTGCAGGGCTTTTGGTACCTCTGCCTCTTTCTCCATCCCCCTGTGCTGCTTGCCGTCCCTGTTTTTCTCGTCCTGCTCCCAGCCCCATTGTTCCTTGCTGTATCCCCCTGCCCTACTCCCCACCCCTAGTGCTGCCCCCACTCTTTTTTACTCCCTCTCCGTCTTGCTGCCCACCCCAGGCTTTTTTTGCAATCTCTCTCCTGCCCCCAGCCCTCATGTTTCTCTCTCTCTCTCCTGCTGGACTGTTACGGCTTTGCACACACCAGCCGCCGTGACAGGTCCGACCCAGGGATCCCACCGAAAGTGCACAGTCCGAGTGCAGGTTTCCAGTTAGTCTTTTATTAGTTCCTGGGGTGCCTCTGGAGAGGGACCCCTACCCCACTTCACAGCTCTCAGCTATACCTGTCCCATCCAACCCCCAAGCCCGATCACTTCATTCTGGTCGGTGGTGTCCTCATTTCTTACTGGTTTCACTGTCACTGAGCTGGCCGCCGTCTGAAGTTACTTCCTTCTCTTGGAATTGTCTCCTTGGTCTTTACCTTCATTCCACTTGTATCTGCTGAATTCAGTGAGTTCCTTGTTAGCAGCATGAGCTTTATCAAAAAGCTTACACTTGGTCAGCTCTTGTGGCCTAAGGCCTCAGCTATTTCAGCTGCTAATGCCAAGCCGCTAGTGCTGCACGAGACTATTCAGTGAGAAGAATGCAGTGAATCAATTTTCTTCCTTAATAGTACCTCCCACTCCCTGTCACTGTCTTCCTCTGTCCTCCCTTCCTCCTTCTTCTCCCCCTCTCCCCTGCCTCTGTCCCTCTGTCCTGCTCCTTGACCCTACTTTTTCTTCCCCCATGTCTCTGCAGGGCTCCTTGTCCCTATTTGGCTTGATTTCTCCATATGCCTCGCCTTTTCCCTGGACCTTTCTTTCTCTCTGGGCTCCACTGTCTTCTCTCTTGTCTGATTTTTCTCTTTCTAGTTCTCTGTCCTTCCATCTTCACCCGACTGACCAGGTGTCCCTGTGCTCTGGTATTTCCTTTAGCATTGTCCATGGGAAGATCTGTGTCTTTAGGGCTGGGGAGCATTTAGGAGCTGGTCTCCTCAGGGAGATGGTGGAGCGAGGTGTAATTGAAGCAGAGGTGATTGTCAGCTGCTGCTCTGTGCCTCTTGGTGAAAGAGCAGGCTGTGGGCCTGACTGTGAAGGAAGGTTTCTTGTGCTGCACTTATTGCTCCTTGGGACACCGCACAGGAGTGGTGTTGAGGTCTGCAGGGGCAGGTGGGACTTGCTCGTAACTGTGACCTGGACTTGATGGACTTGAATGAAACCAGACTGACTGCATACGGTTTTCTTCCAAGCTCCAGTTCCAACCTACGTGCTCAGCACCAATGAACGAGAGACCTGAAGGTTTCCTACACGGAGTCCGGCTGTGCTGGGCTGTGAGTCTGTATTGGAGTGGAAGAGGTAAGAAGTGTCATCTTTAAAGGTGATGAATCTGTACCAAAACCAGCGGGGAAAGCTGGTTTCTTCCTAGAATGCTGCCTGACAAAAACAGAAGCCAGTCAAGGCACTTGCAACGGGTTTTGTTTGCAGTCTGCACCCAGAGCTTTTGGTGTTGGATCACAGAGAAAAGGGGCTGTCTGTAAGGAAACCTTCAGCAGCAGGAAGGCTCCGTTTGCTAAATTGGGTCCTCTGCATGTGATGCAAATAAGAGATGACTTGGCAGTGTTTACATCTTAGGTGTGTGCTGGTGTGCTAATGCGTGCCGTCGGGGTATTTCAGGGGTGCCTCTGGGCCGCAGGTCACCTGCCTGAGGGATACCAAGTGCTGGGATGAGCCAGCTCCTGCTGACAGTTTTAGCTCAGAGGATGAGGGCGTACCTTGAGGAGCATTGGTATTCTCCGGTAAGACAGGACTTGGATGGTACAGGACCAAGATGTCGTGAGTGGGTGATTTAGATTGCTTAAAGAACCACTGTCTTAGCTTAAGTGGTTTTAATAGGATGTTGTAAAAGTGAAGCTCACAAAGTTCGATGGCAAGGTTCACTCTATTACTGTATAGCACAGTCATTTGAACAGCGTTTTGAAGTTACCAAGGCACAAATCCAAGTTACCAAGACAAAAACAGTTACCATCTTACAAGTTTATGTGCAATATTGGTTGCTTGCCAAAGATCTGCTGCTGGTAAAGGGTCTCTCTGCCTCAAGGACCAACCTGGAGAGGCATACCAGGTCAAGGGGAGAAGAGAAGGATCTGGGGAGACCTTATAGCACCTTCCAGTATCTAAAGGGGCTACAGGAAAGCTGGAGAGGGCTGTTTACAAGGGCATGGAATGACAGGACAAGGGGGAATGGCCTGAAGATGGAGGAGGGGAGACTTAGATTAGAAATTAGGAAAAAAATTTTCACTATTAAGAGTAGTGAGGCCCTGGAACAGGGTGCCCAGAGAGGTTATGGAGGCCCCAACCCTGGAATTGTTCAAGGCCAGGTTGGATGGGGCTTTAGGCAACCTGGTCTAGTGGAAGGTGTCCCTGCCCATGGCAGTGGAGTGGAACCAGATGGGCTCTGAGGTCCCTTCCAACCCAAACCAGTCTGTGATGATGATGACGATGATCACTGCCATACAGCCAGGCTACTTAGCCGGGAGAGCTCGAAGGCAGCTCACAGAGGCTGCCATGTTCATGGAATAAAGTGGTTGGCTTGTGGTCAAATTACATACGGTGGAAAAGGCATGCATCAGACTCCCTTTACCCACAGCCTTCTTTGTTCCTTGATAAATGAGCCTTGTAAAAGCCCCCTGCTATTCATGTGCTAACCGCATGGCTGGTATTCCAGGCTCATATCATCGATGCTTTACTGTGTTGCTCTGCTCCTTTGCGGGTTTTCCGAGAACAGATTGAAAACAGAGGAGTTCTCGGCCTGTTTACAGCTTAGGCCTTTACCTCTTTGGNTGTTCCTTGATAAATGAGCCTTGTAAAAGCCCCCTGCTATTCATGTGCTAACCGCATGGCTGGTATTCCAAGCCCATATCATCGATACTTACTGTGTTGCTCTGCTCCGTTGCGGGTTTTCCGAGAACAGATTGAAAACAGAGGAGTTCTCGGCCTGTTTACAGCTTAGGCCTTTACCTCTTTGGAGCCTGTACCAAACTACAGCTGGTTTGGTCAAGGGGTTGAGTGCATCCATCACACAAGACCAAGTGGAGAAATTTTAGCAGAAATAGAAAAAACCCAAAACTAAACAATAAAATGTGGCCTTTTTCAGGGAAGCCTGTCAGTGACTCTTTTGCTCTTTCCTCAGGCTTTATAAGAATCTACCAGCATGGATGGAGCCTGGGTGGGGACTTGGAGACCTTATCACCCATAGGGCCCCATCATGGCCCGGTTCACCAGCCCTAGACCCAAATACTCAGTCCCAGGGACAACAGGTAAAACAAGGATCAGAGTGGTGTGCGGCACATTGAGAACACCCTGGGTAAAATCAGCTACAAGCCCATTTCCCTTTTTCCCCAGTGCTCCCTGCCCCCTTTTTCCTCTCCTTTGCCATGGTCAGGAGAGGGACGCTTTTCTTAGCAGTAGAAGGACCTGACTGTGCAGCATTTGCTGATGATCTTCCCATCTGGGCTCCTGGGAAAGCATAATATCACACCAGAATTCTTTACACTTGTTTCAAGTTAGCTTACCAACTGCTTATAGGGCTAAAATACTGCAGAATGACAGAATAGCAGTGGTATTACAGTGAAATAGCAAATGCCTACACTGTTGTTTCAGGTAGTGCAGTGTGCTGGGTTGACGCTGGCTGGACACCAGGTGCCCCCCAAAGCTGCACCATCACTCTCCCCCGTCAGCTGGGCAGGGGAGAGAAAATATAATGAGGGGCTGGTGGGTGGAGATAAGGACAGGGGGAGGTCACTCACCAATTAGGGAGGTCTTCCAGGAATGTGCTCGAGTGTTCTGGGTTCCTCTGGAGCCGGAGGAATGCTCAGGTAGCAGCCCCAGACTCCTCTAAGGTTGCTCCCCAAGGCGTTTTGTCTGTTTTGTGGCAGGTCCAAGCCCAGCAGCTCCCCAGGACTCCTCACAGATACAAACCTGGAGCGAGTTTGTACAGCATATAGTAAATTATGGGCACCACACAGGTTGGATCGGACCCACCACCAGGAAACTGCCAGAACGACCCCTTCAAGAAGTTTGTCAGGTCCAGAGCACTAAGCTTAAACAGGAGTTCAAAACAAAGTACTGGTCGTTGCTGCTAGTCCTGACATTCCCCTGACTGGGATTCGATGGCAGAGCGTGGCAACTCCCTGATGGGTCAGTCTGGTGTTTTGCTGGACGAGGTGAGGTAGAAATAACATGGCTTGAAGTTGATAGGCCTAAAGCTATAAATCTTTTAGAAATATCTGTAGCTTTGTCCCCGTCATATATTACTAATCTAAGGCAGCCCCCCCTGCCGGCAGCCACACATTTGGCACTGACGGGGAGGTAACAGATTTGCCAAAAAGAGGTATTATCACTTGCACACACTCCCCCTGTAATTCTCCCGTCTGGCCGGTAAAAACGCCAAAATGGACCGTGGTGCCTTACAATTGGCAACGGGTGATTGAATACAAATACTGCACCTTTAACAGCAGCCGTACCGAACACTGCAGAATTGGTAACCCAGTCTTGGGAAGCAAAAGATAGCTCCAGAAAACTCCACTGAATCAACAGGAGATGGATAGTACTCACCTTGTAACCTAATATCTGCTGGTCAAATGAAGACCGGGCACTTCTTTTGTGCTCACAGGTACTGCGAATGCCAGGAAGTTGCACCAGGGATCACGGCCTCCCCTGTACCGACCTAACGTGGCACACTGAGGAAGGGAAGTTAGCACTGGCTAACGCAACTCGGAAGAGTTGAATGCACAACGACAGGCTGCGTTGAAAACGGCGCTGCAGAACAGACTGACATTAGGTTTGCTGTTACTGCGTGAGAACGGAACGTGTGGATACTTGACCTCAGCCAGTGACAGTTGCTGTATCCACATACCGAGTGTAACACAAAACCTTAATGAACCATTAGAGCACATGAAGTGTGGGGCAAAAGCAAGTAGGGACCTTAGAGGGCACATGGAAGTAGGGTGGTTGGACAAACTTTTACATGGTTTAGGATTCTTGCGATCAGGATGGCTTGCTTCTCTATTGCAATGTATGTTGATAGTCATCATTGTGATTATTCTGTTTTCTGTATTATGAGCTTGCATCAAATCCATGCGAAGCCGGGTGTGAATTCGTCAAGGCTGCGCGCTGCCTGGGTTGACCGAATTGGAGCTACGCCCAAGTAAAGAGGAAGAAACTTCAAACGTAAGGGATACGCCCAAGACTGACTCTATCCCAACATGATGTGGATCTCTATTCAAGTGACTATAGCGATGGGGTGGATAAGGTGACAATGGCACATAAGAGATTAAAACCACTGGTGTCCCTTTATCTCTTGTACAAACATTGTGGATGGAGATCCACGAGGTTGGTGTGAGAAGCAGCCAAAGGAGGGAGTTTTACAGCGGCAAGATGGCCCTGCTTTGGGTAGCGAATGCAGAATAAACAGGTAGACAGTTTCTGTGCAGGATCTTAAAGGGCACCATGCCCGGAGGGAGACCTTTGCATAGTATCATCGAATAGAATGGTTTGGGTTGGAAGGGACCACAAGGATCATCTAGTTGCAACTCCCCTGCCATGGGCAGGGACACCCTTCAGGGTGTCCAGGTTTCCCAAAGCCTCATCCAACCTGGCCTTGAACACTTCCAGGCATGAAGCTGCCACAACTTCTCTGGGCAACCTGTTCCAAAGCCTCACCACCCTCATAGTAAAGAATTTCTTCCTAATGTCCAATCGAAATCCCCCCTCTTTTCGTTTAAACCCATTACCCCTTGCCCTGTCACTGCACTCCCTAAGAAACAGCCCCTCGCCAGCTTTCCTGTAGGTCCCCTTTAGGTACTGGAAGGCCGAAATTACATTTCCCCGGAGCCTTCTCTTCTCTTTTGCTTTATTATCCATGAAATAAATATTAAATTTGACACCCCTAAATATGGTAATGAGCTAAAAGGAGTACATGTTAAACATAGGTGACTACAGTACCGGACTATCCACCCAAATGATGCTAAATGTCACCCTGGCAGAACTGTTGGGGGCTGGCGCCCTTTTTGGCTGGCCTCGACCCAAATGGCAGTGTATGGTCCTGCACCCAGGTTAAGGGAGCCACCCCCCACGGTTCTACCAGCCTGACACCTGCCCCGGGAGCCCTCGTGCAACCCCATGTGCACTGGGACTTTAGGCCCACCTAGGCGCCAAATCCCAGGATGAGAACAGCTTCATGCTTCAGACCTCAAGACCTTGGCCGACCTCGAACCGAATGGCAAAGTCTGGCTGCACTCCCAGGCAAAGGGAGCCAGCCCCACACAGTGATGCCAGCCTGAAACCTGCCCCTGTGGTCCTCACGCAGCCATGTTGGCACTGGGGATTGTGGCCCGCCTAGGTGCTCAGAGGCCAGAAAGAGCACTGCTGCCTCCTTTAGACCTCCAGTCCCTGGCCGGCATCGACTGAAATGGCAACGTCTGGTCCCGCTCGCAGGCAAAGGGAGCGGGGCCCCAGTGGTGCTGCCGGCCTGAGAAGTGCCCAAGCAGCCCTCGGGCAGCCCGACATAGGCACCTAAAGCCCAAGCAGAGCACCATGGCCTGCTTCAGACCTCAAGACCTTGGCCGGCCTCGATCCAAACTGGAGGGATCCAGGCGGAGGGAGCCAGCCCCTATCTTGCACTATTGGCCTGAAAACCTCCCTAGCCACCCTCGCCCAGCCCTACTGGTACTTGGGATTGTGGCCCACCGGGGCTCCTAAAGGCCAGGAAGATCACTGCTGACTGCTTCAGAATTCAAGATCTTGGTCAGCCTCGACCCGAATGGCGTGGTCTGGTCCTGCTCCCAGGTGAATGGGGCCAGCCCCAGATGAAGCTGTCCGCCTGAAACCTGCCCTGGTGACCCCTGCTCAGCCATGGCGGCACTGGGGATTGTAACCCACCTAGGGGTTCAAACGCCAGGAAGAGCAGTGCTGCCTGCTTCGGACCTCCAGGCCCTGGCCAGCATCAACATAAACAACAACGTCTGCTCCCGCTCCCAGGCGGAGGGAGCCAGGCCCCAACAGTACTGCCAGCCCGAGACGTGCCCCAGCAGCCCTCACCGTGCCATGCCGGCACTGGGGCTTGCGGCGCGCCTACGCACCCAATTTCTTATGTCCCACAAGACTATATTTAAAGCATCAGACCATTTTAAACCAGTCTGTTTACAAACCTTAACCAGTTTTTCTTTCAAAGTTCGATTCCTTTGTTCTGCTTGGCCAGATGATTCAGGGTGATGTGGAGTATGAAATTGTCTAAAGATTCTCAAAAAATTGTAAACTTGAATCAAAATTGCAGTTGTAAAATGACTTCCTCGATCCGAACCATAGAATCATCGACTGGTTTGGGTGTGAAGGGACCTCCCAGCCCACCCAGTGCCACCCCTTGCCATGGGCAGGGACACCCCCCACCAGCCCAGGGTGCCCAAAGCCCCATCCAGCCTGGCCTCGAACACTGCCAGGGATCCAGGGGCAGCCACAGCTTCTCCAGGCACCCTGTGCCAGGGCCTCAGCACCCTCCCAGGGAAGGATTGCTGCCTCCCAGCTCAGCTCCAGCTCCCCTCCTGCAGCTTCAGGCCCTTCCCCTTGGCCTGGCCCCCCCTGCCCTGCAACCAGCCCTTCTCCAGCTTTCCTGGAGCCCCTGCAGGCAGTAGAAGGGGCTCCAAGGTCTCCCTGGAGCCTTGTCTTCTCCAGGCTGAACAAGCTCAACTCCCTCAGCCTGTCCTCATAGCAGAGGTGCTCCAGCCCTCCGATAATCTTCGTGGCCTCCTCTGGACTTGTTACAGCAGCTCCACATCTTTCCTGTACTCACGACCCCAGAGCTGGACGCAGCACTGCAGGGGGGTTCTCACAAGAGCGTAGAGGGGGAGAATCCCCTCCCTCGCCCTGCTGGCCACACTGTTTTTGATGCAGACAAGCAATAAGCTCAGGAACTCCATATCTTGGAATTATTTCTTTTAACAAAACTTTAACTACTGACTTTGAGTAATTTTTCCTAGTAGGAAAAGCTTCTACCCATCCTGGCAACTGATCAACTATCACCAACACGTAAGATTAACCCATTGTTTTTGGCATTTCAGTATAATCAATTTGGAGCTGGAAAGGAACATTTCAATTGGTAACATTGTTTAGTACGCACCGGCATTCTATTAATTATCCCCACTACCTATTGCTCATACTATTTCCCAACTATAATAGTATTTCAAAAAAAGGCTTTCTACCAAACTGCTTTGTTTTACAGGACCCATCCCTGGAAGAGTCCAAGGCCAGGTTGGATGGGGCTTTGGGCAGTGTGGTCTAGTGTAGGGTGTCCCTGCCCATGGCAGGAACTGGATGATCCTTGTGGTCCCTTCCAACCCAAACCACTCCATGATTCCATGATTGATACCGAGTCAAAAGAACGTATGGTTCCCTCCTTGCTAGAGTGATGTAGCTAAGCTTGAAAAAAACTTTATGAAGAAGGAGCTAACATTTGGGTTGTATATTCTGAGCCATGTATTCATCATTGTTCATTGCCTGAGAAGAAGATACCTAGGGCTTCAAGAACAGGAGGACCGTCCTTGAAACTTTCCAGTGTATTTAGTTAGAAGGAGGTGTGCTGAGATAGGATGTAGCAGAAGGAACCTTGAATAGAGGAACACTTGTTAACAAAGAGAGATAAATCCCTGAGAGCCAAAAGTCAGCAGAAATCCCTGTAATTGGTGTCCTTAGAGCGACCTGTCTCGTTCCAATGTGAAAACCACAGCTTTGGTGTGAAAAACACCCCCTCCCCAGATACAGACCCCCACTCACTGAACATGTGTAGTGATTAAGAGATACTGTGTTTTTAAATCGAAGCGAGCAAAGAGTTGACCAACCGTAGTTTGGAAAGGATGAGCAGGTACAGGTTATGCTGCTGCATGTGTGAATACCTATGAGTCGGGCTGATACAAGTGAACAAACCATAACTCTCGGTGTCCACGATGGGTGGAGTGCTCCCCCGTGTGCCCAGCGCTGCAATAAAGAGTTTAAAACTCCAAAACAAGTCTGAGAGAGCTCCTCTGCTGTTTTTTTATGGTAACAGCACAAGGTGCGCCAGGTCAGGCCTCAGGCTGGCAGCACCTTTGGGGGCTGGCCCCCATCGCCTGGGAGCAGGGCTTGGACCTTCTCCTCTTGGCTTGAGGCTGCCGGGACCGCTGCCTCCTTCGACCCCCGGCTGGCCACACTGTAAGCGNCGTATGGTTCCCTCCTTGCTAGAGTGATGTAGCTAAGCTTGAAAAAAACTTTATGAAGAAGGAGCTAACATTTGGGTTGTATATTCTGAGCCATGTATTCATCATTGTTCATTGCCTGAGAAGAAGATACCTAGGGCTTCAAGAACAGGAGGACCGTCCTTGAAACTTTCCAGTGTATTTAGTTAGAAGGAGGTGTGCTGAGATAGGATGTAGCAGAAGGAACCTTGAATAGAGGAACACTTGTTAACAAAGAGAGATAAATCCCTGAGAGCCAAAAGTCAGCAGAAATCCCTGTAATTGGTGTCCTTAGAGCGACCTGTCTCGTTCCAATGTGAAAACCACACCTCTGGCGTGAAAAACACCCCCTCCCCAGATACAGACTGCCACTCACTGAACATGTGTAGTGATTAAGAGATACTGTGTTTTTAAATCGAAGCGAGCAAAGAGTTGACCAACTGTAGTTTGGAAAGGATGAGCAGGTACAGGTTATGCTGCTGCATGTGTGAATACCTATGAGTCGGGCTGATACAAGTGAACAAACCATAACTCTCGGTGTCCACGATGGGTGGAGTGCTCCCCCGTGTGCCCAGCGCTGCAATAAAGAGTTTAAAACTCCAAAACAAGTCTGAGAGAGCTCCTCTGCTGTTTTTTTATGGTAACAGCACAAGGTGCGCCAGGTCAGGCCTCAGGCTGGCAGCACCTTTGGGGGCTGGCCCCCATCGCCTGGGAGCAGGGCTTGGACCTTCTCCTCTTGGCTTGAGGCTGCCGGGACCGCTGCCTCCTTCGACCCCCGGCTGGCCACACTGTAAGCGGCGAACGTCGGGCCCCTGCTCCCAGGCGAAAGGATCCAGCCCCCAAGGTGCGGCCGGCCTAGGACCTGCCCCAGTGGCCCTCGCAAAGCCCCACCGGCACTGGGGCTGCGGGTTTGCCTGGCCGTGCAAAGCGCACAAAGAGAAACGGTGCTTCCAGGGCACGGGGTGTGCAATAGAGCAATGCAGGAGGCGTGCAGGCGTGTGAGGCAGGCGGTGTGTAACAGCAGTGCATGGCCATGCACCACTGCACCGCATGAGGGTGCAGATACACGAGGCACGGGGTGTGCAATAGAGGAATGCATAGGGGGTCCGAGCGTGCAAGGCACGAGGGGTGTGTGTGTGCATGGCACGGGGTGTGCGGGCGTGCAAGGCACAAAGGCTGCACACAAGCAAAGCACGGGGAGTGCAACAGAGCAACGCACGGAGGTGTATGTGTGCAAGGCGTGTGTGCAACTCGCGGGGCTGTCCCGTGCACCCTGGGAGGCACAGCACACGCACGACCTGCGTCCTGCTCCCCCCCGTTTGTCCCTGTGCAGCCGCTGTCAGGGGCCTCTGTGTGCACGTGCAAGGCTGCCAGAGCCTACGAGCCGGGTTTCATGGGGATCCAGTTCTGTCAGAAGTGGTGAGGGGGGTGGGGACCCCCAGACATCCCACGCCCCCACCGCCCCCTGCATCCCCCTGACTCCTCCTGGATACCTCGGACCACCCCCAGCTCCCTGTGACCCCCTCAGTTCCTCCCCAGACCCCCCTGGGCTCCCT
>VWZZ01002061.1:29095-43071 GCA_013399095.1 Psophia crepitans | reverse complement strand
GTCGTCCCTGGAGGTCTTCAAAAAACGCATAGATGCAGCACTCCAGGACATGGTCTAGTTGGCATGGTGGTATTAGGTTGATGGTCGGACTTGATGGTCTCAGAGGTCCTTTCCAACCTTAGTGATTCTATGATTCTATGATTCTAATCCCAAGGAAGTTGCTGGGTGCTCGTTGCTAAATCCAATTCTGGTTTCATCACCACTGCACCTTGCTCGGTTTCATCAAAGTTCATTCTTCATTAATCTGGGTGATTCTTACTGTAATACCATTGTTATGGCCTATAGCAATCATAATAGTGATGACATGCAATATTATGTAGCAATTAATTAATTCAAATCATTGGCTATTGTGTTCCTCCTTCCACAGGTCCTACCAAGAACCTGCTCCAGAGCATGGTCTCCACAGGGCCACAGCCTCCTTTGGGCATATTCACCTGCTCTGGCATGGAGTCCTCCATGGGCTGCAGGTTGATCTCTTCTCCACCATCATGGGCTGCAAGAGGACAGCCTGCCTCACCATGGGTTTCTCCATTGACTGTAGGGGAATCTCTGCCCTGGTGCCTAAAACACCTCCTCCCCCTCCTTCACTGACCTTGGTGTCTGTAGAAGTGTTCCTCTCACATATTGTCACTCCTCCCTCTGGCTGCAATTATACAACAGTTTTTTCCCCTTCTTAAATATTGATTGTCTCAGCTTTGGCCAGCGGCAGGTCTGTCTTGGAGCTGGCTGGCATTGACTCTACCGGACATGGGGGAAGCTTCTAGCAGGTTCTCACAGAAGCAACCTCTGTAGCTCCCCTGCTACCAAAACCTTGCCATGGAAACCCAATGTAACAAATATGCTCTTCAGCAAAGCAAAAGTATATACAAAAAAGGAAATTTTGTAGACAATTCTTCCCCAATGCATACTGATATGTTTCCAACCACTGCCCTAGCACTGTTTTTAATCAATTCAATTAGAAATATGAACTCGGGTGGCCAGAACTGTAACCCAGATTGACAGAGGAAGCAAAATACAGTGCTGCTTGGAACAATTTGTTCAATACTGTGTTCCCAGGCAAGCAGTTAAGGTTAATGAGTTTAGGAGAATCAGGCAGCAGCCAAGGAAAGAGATTTGTTGTTCAGAATTTCTTGCTTTCTTGGCAGCTGTACTTCTTTGATTCAGTTCAAGTGACTTAGTTTCTGGGAAAGGGAGTACATGGCAGATAGGGAAGGGGATCAGGCAGATATTTAGTGAGTTGCTTTCAATACACCAGTATTTCCTGTTTTTTCAGAGAAAAAAAAATGGATCTGTCACACCTGCAGTATCTACTCAGTGACTTTCTGAGACTTGAGGTTCAGAAAGCTAGAGACATGTTATGCTATATTGAAGCATAGGACTTTGACGTGAGTAATTGGTTAATTTATTGATAGCGTTGGATTTAATGCTTACATTCAAAGGTATTGCTCATCTGCTATAATCTATTTCAGAGGCAGTGAGGCTTGAAAATCCAGGCTGACATCCTGTGAAAACTTGACATCTAACAAAGAATGTGTAAGCTAACAAACTCTGAACTGGTGTCAGAAATGTGTAATGCTTCTTCTATCCATAAATTCAGTAGGACTAGTTCATTACCTGCTCTATGCCTGTCACCTTTGGCAATAGTTTGGAAACTGCAACCAAGAATTTTGGGACATTTTGTAAGCGCTGATAACAACTGTTTCAGACTTCTTGATTATGCTTTAATACGCTTGACTCTAATATTTGCGCACTACAACTGATCAGGTGGACACAGCATTTCTCTCTCATTTTTCTCCCTCTTCAATTCCATTGCTACATGATAGCTAAATAGGATGTATTGCTAGTTAATTTCTAGGCTTCGTATACCGGTTTCAAAGTTTGTAGGCATAACACCAGGATAGTTCTGTAAGTTACAAAACAGATCAGAATAAGTAGCATAGCAGCTTACTACAGGCTTCTGTAGTATTAACGTGCATGTACGATAGATGATGGTCTGTCATACAGACAAATACTTGCAGTAACTCACATGAAAATAACAGAATTACTAGAAAAGAAAAGGACTATTTGAACTTAATATCAGAAAAAAAGATGGACAAAACTTTCCCACAGTAAATTTCTGGTTTTTTGATGAAGCAAAATGAAGTAAAATAATGCAGTCTAAAATGATCTTTAAATGAGCACTTTACATTACTTTTGATTTGGGAAAAAAGTGCAACAAAACCCACGATGTTTTGGGTCCCCTTGTACTCAGCACTGGTGAGGCCGCACCTTGAGTACTGTGCCCAGTTTTTGGCCCCTCAGTACAAGACCAACATTGAGGAGCTGAAGCACATCCAGAGAAGGGCAACAAAACAGGTGAAGGGTCTGGAGCGCAAGTTTTATAGGCCTGAGAGATCTGGGCTTGTTTAGTGTGGAGAAGAGGAGGCTGAGGGGAGATCTGATTGCTCTCTACAACCATCTGAAAGGAGGCTGTAGTGAGGTGAGTGTGGGTCTCTTCTCCTAAGTAACAAGCGATAGGACAAGAGGAAATGGCCTCAAATTGCTCCAGCGGAAGTTTACATTGGGTATTAGGAAAAATTTCTTCACTGAAAGAGGGGTCAGGCATTGGAACAGGCTTCCCAGGGAGGTGGTGGAGTCACCATCCCTGGATGTGTTCAAAAAGCATGTAGACGTGGCACTTAGGGACATGGTTTAGTAGACAAGGTGGTGTTGGGTTGATGGTTGGACTCGATCTTAGAGGTCTTTTCCAACATTAAAGATTCTATGATTCTATGATTTTTTTGTATTGTTGCAAACTCCATCAAAACATCCTAATCCTAATATGGAATATGCTAAGTATATCACTGCAATTTTTCTAAATTTGTTTAAATAAGTATTCTACATCTGGCTCCCAGCTGGGTATCATAAAATGGTAGATATTTCCTCACATAAGCCAAATCTGTCTCTGATCTATATAATTATAAAGGTGATAAATGTGTAATAACTATTGTCTTCTAAGCCACTTATTTAATGAGGGTTTATGGCATGTAAATGCTCACTCTTAAATTTGAGAATTACTTTGCAAGTAGATACTTTATTGTACTATGTGTGTTACAGAAGCAAATTTTCGTTTGTGCCAGTGCTTGAACAGATGTGAAATAGCAAACATGCTAAACCAAAAATGTATTGCGAAAAATATACTCAGAACTATGCATGTGGGTTTCTTGTTTGGTTGGCTATTAGAGGACCATCTGTTGCGGGTTTAGTTTTTTTCTTTTATATGTGGTAATAAAGACATAAACTTGTGTCTGTGTTTCATAATGCAAGGAGATGTAGAACACTTTGTGTTCTGATACAGGCACTGATGGCAATATGGGCTCTTCAACTCAGCATGCCAGCCAATTCACTGGAAAATGCTCCCAGTGGATCCTTTGTCCTCTGAGTCTCAGAGGAACCATGCATGCTAATGACCACTAGAAGAATGAGTGAGAAAGTGATTAAAACGAAGATATAGAGAATCCTTATTTGGTCACAAAATATTGAATATTCTTGACTGATATTTCCTCATACTGAATTAATATGCTACTGAATTTCCTAGTATGGAAAGGAAAACTGAGAACAATGCAATCAACAGTATTATGGTGACAAATAAACAGTGACAATGTTTCCCTTGTTCCTGTCCTCCTACACTATAATCTTACACTTTATTAGTCTATCCATGATCTTTAAAAATTTAAATCTCCCTTAATTTTTTCTCCCATTGAATATATTTAAATACATCTTACTTTTCTCATCATGTGTGTATTCCTAAATAAAATCAACATACAGCTACCACTATCAACATAGCTCATTGATATGACTGAAATCCATGATATCAGAGCTCAAAACTATTTCTAATCAAGCACAGTAATTTTTGGTTTTATATTCCAAATATTTTAATCACCATAATAGAGGTCTCTAAGTTATAGAACAGATTGAAATAGTTTCAATCTCTGTATAAATAAAGCCTTAATCAGATCAGTACCGATTTTAGACTACATGCACTTTATATGTATTTCCTTAATTGTTTAGGTATATTCAGTCAATAGAGTAAGATCTTCTAGGAAATAGTCAAGCCAGGGGTATAGTCAGGCAAAGGTCACACTCACCTTCAAAAAAAAACCAGGAAGGATCCAGGGAACTACAGGCCAGTCAGCATAACCTCAGTCCTAGAAAGATTATGGAGCAATTTTTCCCAAAAGTATGTGTAGGCACATGAAGGAAAGAAGGAGTTTGGGAACAGTCAGCATGGATTTACCAAGGGCATAGAGTCCCTGATGAACCTGACAGTTTTCCATGAGATAACATACCTAATGAATAAGGGGAGAACATTGAACATTGATTTTAGAACTGGAAAATGTTATAGATAAAGAAACATCTATGTTGTTGTTTTGTTTTTTTTTTTAATTTAATTTAACAATGTTAAACTCTTGATCAAGTCAACATCATTATTACAACTTAAAAATAAATTATCTTTTTTCTTTTCAAATAAATTATCCACCATATCAAAATTCAGATTTTAATTTATATTTACCTAACAATCTGAAAATATTCCAACATAACAGCACAGTACACATTTGCTCTAATATTCAATTTCAGATTTGTTTATCCATGTATTTTTATATTGTGGACAATTATTGGGACAATCTGCATTCCTTTTAACTTTTAAATGTAGAATCTATTCATAAGCCCTTCAGAAAACTGTTGAACATCAATTTAAACTGATATTCACCTACCTAGGTTATTCATTTTTTCTTGAATGTTCACAAATCCTTTACTTCTGACCTTTGAAATAAGAAATAGTTTATAACAATTTTCATCCAAGATATGTTGACTAAACTGGCGCATGATTTATTAATGATACGAAGCATCTACAATTTAAGAAAGGTTCTGTTATGGCCCCCTGGTGTAATATTTAAAACCTATATTAAGCTGGAAGATTACAGAAACAATCAGAGCTTTACAGAGACATAATCTTCATTAAGATAGAAAGCATTATTAATTATATGCTACTTGATTTGCTCTTTCACTTACTCTTCTGATCTTCACGCAAGGCTGAAAAGGTCAGTTTTAACACAAAGCTACCTTGAAAGATTCAGGGGATATATGTTGATGGGTGGGATGCTGATGTGAGCAGCCATAAAGGTTAGGAAGGAAAAACTACTGAACAGAATAAAATGACTGTTGAAAAGTACTGACAGAGAAATTGCCTGCCAGTCTGGGAGCTGTGTCTGGGAACTAGGCCTCGGAAGCAGCGATATCCTTGAAAAGTGCAGCTGACATCTTTGATGTACATCTGGGTACCTATAAACAGGAAACATCCTGAGATACCATCGATAAGCATAAAACCAAAAAAAAAAAATGTAATGGCAACTTATCATCCAAAAGAGGGGAGACAATCTGAGGAAATAAAATTGGTCTGAAAGAATGAAAAACATCATCTATTGGCTGCTACTGGTGAAAAATTGAAGCTAACAACATCTATTGACTGCTCAAAGTGGTGATGTCCTGTCCCCTCTTGTGTCTCTGTGATATAAAAAGGACTTAATTTTTATCCAAGGTGAAGCTTTTTTGCTAAGAACTTCCTGTGCTGCATATACTTTTCCTTTCCTGAAGAGTTTGAA
Organism: Psophia crepitans; assembly: GCA_013399095.1. NCBI lineage: Eukaryota > Metazoa > Chordata > Aves > Gruiformes > Psophiidae > Psophia > Psophia crepitans. Next base: position 37,429 of record VWZZ01002061.1, on the reverse strand, counting down.
TTCCACATGACCTTTCTACAAGATCTTAGACTCTCACTGTGTGGTGTGAATCGTCTTTGAAGTGAGACTGAAGTCTGCTACTTTATTGGTCCCCCTCTGGACCCATTTCTGGGGTCAGTTTAGTTTGTCCTCCCACCTCTGAAATGGTTGGATCCTCCCCAGAATCACTTTGTCCTCACCTCTGGGATGGTTTGGCCACTTCTGAAATCTACTTTGCCTGATACTGGTATTATATATCCATATAAGTGATCTACAATAATCATATCTGCTGCTATACTGTAAGCTGCTTCACTAATTGGTTGTTGCTATATGATTGGTTGCTGCTCTTTTTAATTGATGCCATACTATTGATTGACACTATATTACTGATTGCTAACAGTATTCTGTAATAGCTTGAGATTTATTCTCTTTATTAATCATAGGTATACTTGCTAGTTGTTATTTTTGTGATAGTTTACTTGACAGTGGCGATTTTTGAGGTATTTGTGGTAATCTGTAATAAAATAGAGAAATTTAGAGGGTAGATGCCTCCATGTTCTTGTATATTATGGAATCCTATGAAACCCATGGTTTTGATCTCTACACACCTGCAGACTGGGTCACCATCTAAGTCATGACAGATGCAAAGGGAAACTAGACAGAATTCTGCTGCTTCTTCAGATTGGAATTCCCTACTCCAGGGAAATTAAGAAGGATAACAATTTTAGCCATTGATTCACAGAAAATACTTCTATGTGTTTACACCTGACACTTATTTACTGGATATGACTTATTACATGATGAAGTGCTAAAAAGGGTTAAAAGACTTGATATAAATATTTGTAGAACTTTTAATACTGCTTTAAAAGGTATGACTCAGGAAAGGATTTTTTGGGGTATAAAATAGAATTTAACACTTGACATCTGTTTCCTCTAATGTTTATAGTGAAAAAGAATTTAAACTGTAATAGAGCAGTGACGTGCAACCGATCTAGATGATGCGGCTGCCGCACTCGGTTGGCTTGCAAGTAGCAGAGAAGACAGAGACAGAGACAGAGCTTGCTTATGAAACACAAAGTAAGCAAAAACCATAACCGCTGTTTTATGAGGGGATTGCATGTGTTACATTCAAAAAATGATGGAAGCTGTTCTCATATCAACATCATGCTAGTTAAAATTAAATTCACATTTGAAATAACAGGTGTAAACAGCAAGCAGAAAGGGAACACTGATGCCTTTAAAGCAAGCAAAATTCTGGAATTTTGTAGTCCTTTACTGAGGGCTTTCAATTTTCGTGTAAGGAATGCAAAAGTTAGAATTAAAAATAACTCATGATGTGGACGGTTTCAGGGGACAGAACAGTAAAAATTACAGTCTTGATGATATTTGGCTGTACAAGGAAGAAATTGTTTTTCTTTACAGTGTTCTTTACTAGATACTTGCGCATTTTCCCCCTCCTTTTTTTTTTTTTCCAGAAGGTCTTTGTTTTTTTGGTTTTTTTTTTATTTGTTCTTTTGTTTATTACAAGTTAGATGCAATTTTGGAAGATGACCGAATATGGATATGACTAAATATATATAAGAATTTTTAAAAGTCTGCATTGAGATAAACAAGTGAAAAGGTTTGCAAAATGATCTGTTAGTTTTTGAGCACAGGAGAAAAAAATAAATTAGTAAATATCAGAGTCCTATGCCCAAATTTAAAAGATACTTTTGTTTGCAGGGCTGAGCTAGCTCTTTAAAATGCATGAATATTATAAATTTAGTGCCTTGTTGGTGTTATGTAGAAGTCTGATATTCATTTCTAAATAAATCACTTGCAAATCCAACGTTCAAAGAATGTCCAATTTGGGACTGAAATAATTTGACTGAAAAAAACACTGTGTAAGATCCAACACCTAACATTTTATATTTCAGTGACTTCAGAAGTTGATACATCACCTGCCTTCCAACTTTTAATATGCAGTAAGAACATGCTTTCCTACTGAGCCAGAGTACATGACATCTTCAGTGCTGAGACAGTCTTTGGAGTCCTTTGTGGAACTCAAAAAAGGATGCTATGAAAAACAAACCCTGTTCAATCCCTTGAGAAAGACAAATACTGCATATGTGGCATTGTCTTTTTAAGCATATTCTCCAGAAAAACAATTGGTTTATTACTGGTGTCTATGATGGGTCTTTCTTGAGAAAATGCAGCAATTTTCAAACAGTATATAAGATGCGTTACATCTCATAAAAATTCGGATGTCATATCTGACGAGGAAATACCATTTCAGATGTATTTTTGATAATGACACTAATAGAACTTAAAGTGGTCTCACTGTGACAGGTCTCTTGTATGACAATAGAATTGTGTTAGTTCCCAACATCTGCCAACTGGTACAACTTGTCTAAATGCATATTTAATATATATCTGTTCCTTTCAGAGAGAAAGGAGGAGTCATTTTCAACGTGCAGCAGAAAATCTAAATGAACTGTCTGAAGGCTATTGCTTCAATGTATGAACTTTTTTAGAGAAATCGTAAAATGGAGCTGGGTCAGGAATGGCAGAGATGTTAATCCCCAGTTATGAACACCAGTTTACAAAGAGGAAAAGTTCAAAAATACAAAGATAATGAGGGCCATAGCACTTTTTTTTGGGTGAAATATATAGAAGAACCTATAAGTAGAATTAAAAAAAAAATGTAGTCACTAATGTCTGGTTTGGTGTTTCTAAATAAAATGTGTCCCTTTAATCTGCAACCACCTAGAGATACTTAACATGCTTGTAAAATCTACCTCAGTTTCTTGAGGATCCAAATTCATTTTATTTATCACAGTCATAATCAGAGTGCTGAGCAGCTGTCTACAGCTCAATACATTACAATATTCCTGCTTACAAAATCAGTTTCAGTGGGCATTTGAGTGTTTGGATCATTCATAGGGTAATAAGGAGAGTACAGAATCATATCATCTGAATTGGATTGTTTAAAAGTCTGATGTCTAAATCTGAATTTCCTGCTCTGGGAATCCTTTATAGTCAATCTCTGGGAATCCTTTATAGTCAACAGAGAGAAGCCAGCAGCTCTAGAGGAATGTTTATGTAACCAGTCATAGAGAGGTGTATCAATATGAAGTGAATAATTTCTAAAGGTATATATATTGGCTGTAACTAAAGTCTATGGTGTCTAGATCCAGTTTCTGTGTGCCCAATACACACAGACGAATCCAACTCTCAGTGCTTCTATAGAAAAAAAAAAGTTCAGATTAATTTTATTTTACTTTTTTTTCATAGAATCATAGAGTTAGAAGGGACCCACAAGCACCGTTAACTCCTGACTCCACACAGGGCAACCTAAAAGTTAGACCATGCATCTAAGAACATTGTCCAAACGCTTCTTGAACACCAACAGGCTTGAGACCGTGACTGCATCGAGCTTGTTCCAGTGTTTGACCACACTGTCAGTGGTGGTCTCTGACACAGCCTTAAGCTATTCCTTTACATCCTCTCACCAGACACCAGAAAAAAGAGATCAACACCTCCCTCTCTGCTTCCCCTCAGGAAGGAGCTGTAGACAGCTGTAGACAGACTGAGGTCTCCCCTCAGTTTCCTCTTCTCTAAGCTGAACACACCTAGTATCCTCAACCACTTCCCATAAGTCATGTCCTCTAGTAATTTCGTTATCTTTGCTCCTCTCCTTAGGACACATTCTAATATTTTTACATTCTTCTTATATTGTGGCACCCCAAACTGCATACAGTATTCAAGGCGAGGCTGCAGCAATGTAGAGTATATTAGGACAATCACTTCTTTCCACTGTTTAGCTATATTTTGTTTAATACATCTCAGGGTATGGTTGTCTGCCAACCCATGAGTATTGCCTTTGTCTTCTGATTCTCTTCCCCATCCCACCAGGGGTGGGGATGTATAAGTATTGAGCATAAGAGTTTAAAGATGCTGGTATCCACTTATCCCTAATGCAAACATTGTGGATGGAGATCTACAAGGCTGGCATGAGAAGCAGCTGAAGGAGGGCAGCAAGATGCTCCTGTTCTGACTAAAGAATGCAGAATAAACAGATAGACAGTTTCTACACAGAATCTTGAAGGCCACAGTGCCCAGAGTGAGATCTTTTGCTTAATTATCTGTAAATTAATATTAAAGTTGACATCTCTGAGTATGATAATGAGCTAAAAGATTCCCCAGGGAGGCGCACAGCTAAAGTTGGGATATAAAAGATATTGAGGAAAATACGCCTGAGGGTGAAAGAAGAGACTGAAGACCCAGAAGAGGCAGTCGATGGGCTGTTCTCCTTCTCCTCCGCCCAAGGCAGGGACACCTTGGTAAGCAGAGCAACTTCAGCTTTTGCTGAAGAATACTCAGGATAGCTTGTTGCTAGCTACTACAGTAAGTGTATTTATCAATGGCAATTCTGAACTTTTTATATGTCACCTTAATATATTACCTATCTTTATCAATTTCGAGAAACTGACTCAGTGAGAGTCCTTTGGGAGCTCTGACAGGCAAACGCTGACCCTGATATATGGCTATGCACATAATCCTTTAGACATAAGCCATTGACCAAGTCTGGGACTAAGACTGGACTTAGCTGTCCCTAGGCTCTTCTCTGAGAAGGAGTTTAAGAAAGCAAGGGAGTCCTTTCTGTACCTCGTGACTCAACGAGAGGGCCTCCCTCAGCCACATGTCAGACTCATATCCCTTTACATGACCAGGGGGAAAAGTAAGTGGCCACATGGTGCTTATCTGCTGGCTGGGACTAAAGCATGACGTTAATCTATAGTTCTTCTTCCATGAGAGACCCTATAATGGGTAGTTAAGTACATATAAAAATGTTATTTTTGAAATTTCAGATAAAACAATGTTCTGCACTTACGAGCTAGATATCTGGAATGTGCAGTGTCTTGCATAGATGTATAGAATACACTGGCACTGTTTTGTAACTCAGTTGCTGGACTGCTGAGCAGTTTTGGCAGCAGCTGCAAAAGCCACAGCTAAAGCCTCCCCTGCTATCTTCAGCAGCTTCAGAAAGAGAATGGAGAAAAGAACATAAAGCAATATGGCAAGATTATACAACTGTTTCAAGAGGGACATCACTTAGAATAGTTTCATTTTAGGATCTCAGAACAAGCATGACTGGATGAAGAATGTCTATGGATAAACAATGTATGTGTTGGAAAAATCTCTGGTTTCCAACATATTGTAAATCAGTTACCAAATGGAAAGAAAAGTGTAAAGCCAAAGACAACTCACATATCTGTTCTGATGCACATGTCCAGTGCCATCTGGAAGCTCACTGCTCAGAAAATTAATACCAGTTAAACTAGTGTAAGAAGTCAACATCAGCCTGTTGTAAAACTATATACTATTATTCAAAAGAACTGTTGCCGTGTACTTAAGAATTTGTCTGTCTTCAGGAAATTATTAAGGGTTGTATTTGTCTGCCATTCTTGGATAGAGATTCAGATATGAACAAGTTGGCATTAGCCAACTCTGTGAATAGACATATTTCTGTGACAGAAATTCATCCATGAAATTAAAATCTTACAACGTAAGTTAAGGCAAATTTAATGATACTGTTATGGTCTCTACTGTAAAACAAATTCCTTTTTCTCGGGATGAAAGACAAACTGACTGTTGAGATTGATTTACATTTATTCTGAATCAGAGTTCTGTGTACCGAAGACATCTCATCGGTTAGTCCTGTCTTTTTGCAAGGCACCATTTTCTTCCCACAGGCCTCTATATCTTCTTGTACATCGTGGTACTTCAGTTGAAGTCAGAGTCTCTGTCAAGAACTGGTGCTAAGACTGTGTCCATCTGAATGCCATCAGAGGTCTCGTTTTGTCTTTTGACACTTGTAAAAAAATTGTATTTTTTAATGTGACATTAAATAGAAACCTACTGAGATATCACATTTCAGGATTTCTCTTGATTTTTTTTCCACCTTTAAATAAAATTAAAAGACAATAAGGAACAGTATGGGAACAAATAAATACGTATGTCATATCTGATAGCCACATGATATGTGGCTGTGCCTATCGATCCCAATATTTAAATGAGATGTGGTACTGAGTTACTGTGAGTTTAAAGCAGCAAGGCAACACATAGTCCATGTGAGGCAGTGGGAATTTTGGAATGTAAATGGAAAAAATCAAAAAACATTTTAGCACAAACCTTACTTCTGAGTATAACAACTGGGGGAAAAAGAGTTGTTTTCCTATTATTTCGGACTAAAGAATTGTGCATTGTAATTACATACTTTTTCACCATATTTAAATTTAATTTTTATCCACATAGAGAAATTAATGAATACTTGAATTTGTATTGGAATAGATTCCTGGAAAAAATGTGAAAATTAAAGCCTTTGTGCAGATTTGAAAGCTCTTAAAATTAACTTTTAAATACCACTGCACTACTGATCTTTCTCTCTTCACATATATTCTTCAGTGCTAAGTTACTCTTCTTGAACACATTTGGGAGATTAAGTTTTCATATATTATCCTCTCCCCTAAAGAAAAAGGTTGTCAGTACATAATGGCTTTTTCTCTAGATAAAGTGCTATTTTTGCATCATAATTCTTTCTTTCTGCAGTACTAATTGGAATTTTTTTTCTGACCAGAAATGTAACAGGGAATTAATTGGGAGGACTAGGTCGGGCCCACAGAAGTCATACTTACATTCAGAATGGGACCTAAACCCAGCCCTTTGACTGAAGTTTTTTCTTAAGAATGTAAAGAATTGTTTTGTTTCCTATTTCTGAGAAGATTTCTCATACTGTCTGCAATACAACAGAAAGATTTTATCTAAGAGTGTTTGTATGGTTAATTTATTATTATTATTATTTCTAAGAAAGAGAATAGTCCACCTATTAGTATGTAATAATGGCCTGTGATTTGAGCATCTTGGTCTTTATTGAAATAATCAGATAATATATCAGGATTTATATTACTGTTCCCAAGAGAAATTCTGGGACAATTGTCTGTTTTCATGTCTTCTGACTTATTTTAATAAGTACTCTTAGAAAAGGTCTATGTATTCAGTTCTGTGCTCACGCACCACCTAGCATAGCAGCTTCTGGCAGATTTTTTACTAGATAATACTATTGGCATTAACAATTACAAAATTTGCTACAGTCTCCTTCTTACGTCCTGACCTGAGGCTGCAGAAGAAGGAAGCTATTCAGTAAAACAGTTCCCTGCTTAGGGATAGTCACATTTCCAAACATAACTATGTTTCAATACACAATACTTTCTAAATAATCTATTGAAAAAAATTGAATGCATTAATCACCAATGCTAAATGAACCATACTGTAACAAAAAAAAAATAAATCTGCTATTTGCTGAAAATACAGCAAGTACTAATGCTTTTCTCCAGAGAAAGCCTTTTTTTTTTTTTTTTTCTAGTCAAGTAACTACATCTGGGAGAAACTGCTAAAAATGTTGAGTTAATGTAAAAGCAATTTGATTCTAGTTTGAAAAGATTATTTTTTCTACTCTGACATAGTTTTTGTACTGTGTTTAATTAGTTTGACATGATCCTAGTTTTAAACTTGCCATTAAAGAAGAGAATACATTCCCAGAACATGGCATGTAGGATCACAATAAATATAAAAACCTTCCCTAAGAAGTTCAGGTATATGGTATTGTAGTTTTGTGACACAACCCTGAGAGGTAACAGAGCACCAAGTCTTCTTTTATGTCTTCATGCTGCAAATAGAGCCAATAAGCTGAATGCTTTATCTTTATGTATCCCACTTAAGGAATTGGCACCATTTAGTAAATTAAATTACTGTTGTAAAATCTGCACTCTTATGCTGTCCTTTGAAAGTGAGTAATACACGCTGTAATTCAGAGCAATGGAACTGTCATTGAGTAAGCACTGCTGTTCTTTTGCGAATAACTTGTTATGTTCCTTTCAAACATAATGTGATACTTGTGGGTTTTGTGCGTTGGTTTGGTTTGTTTTTTTTTTCAATAATCTCAATAAACTTTCTATGTTTTCAAACGCTTCCACTTCCAAACAGAGCCAATTTCCTTCCCTTTTTATCTTTATACAACTGATGTACTAGGGCTGCATCTGTTGTCTTTCTACATCCTTTTTATATCTGGGCATTTACAGTCTCCTACTACACAGTCTTGTTTAACCTCTCCTCTTATGTTCTGCTGCCAGCGAATTAAGAACACAGGCATACTGAAACTGGTTTACGCATGTAGAAATCCAGTCAAATTGTTTATTTTTTTGAGCCTGTCCCATTTCTTACTCATTTTCTTACTTCAGTGTCTTGAGTGGCATAGCACACATTTCATTTTGTTTCTGATTCTGTCCTTCCCAATTAGAATCATAGAATCATAGA
>VWZZ01002061.1:5526-29079 GCA_013399095.1 Psophia crepitans | reverse complement strand
AACCTCCTCTGGTGCAACTTGCAGCTGTTCACCCTAGCCCTGTCACTAGTTATCTGCGAGAAGAGGCCGACCCCCAGCTCGCCACAGCTTCCTTTCAGGTAGTTGTAGAGAGCAATAAGGTCTCCCTTGAGCCTCCTCTTCTCCAGACTCAACAAGCCTAGCTCCTTCAGCCGCTCCTCATAAGACCTGTGCCCCAGCCACTTCACCAGTTTCGTTGCCCTTCTCTGGACACGCTCCAGGGCTTCGATGTCTTTCTTGTGGTGAGGGGCACAAAACTGGACACAGTACTCGAGGTGCAGCCTCACCAGGACTGAGTACATGGGGATGATCACCTCCCTGCTCCTGCTGGCCACACTATTCCTGATATAGGCCAGGATGTCGTTGGCCTTCTTGGCCACCTGGGCACACTGCCGGCTCATGTCCCCGCGAGCGTCGATCAAGACCCCCAGGTCCTTTAGCTGTCTGGCACACATAATTTTCAATGCTCTTTTAATCTCTTTCTATTACTTACTTGATTCTTGCAAAGTGTGATTAATATTAATTTCTTTTAAAAGTTTTACAGTTTAGATATGTGAGTCTGCAAGTGTTCTTCTTCTGTAGATAATAGAATAAGTTACAAAATCTTAATGTCTAGACTTCTTTAGTTACCTCTGTAGTCTCAGGTGCTGGAATGTACCATTGGAAACTGCAAGGGATCCTGAAGAACCTGAACTTTCCAAAATAAAACTATTTCAATTTTCAAACTGTAAGTCTTAAGGAATTTTGGTATCATAGAGACAAAGATTTTTTTTTTTTGTCATTATTTTTCGTAATAAAGATTTGTCATATAGATCCTAACTGAAATCTCTCTTGTAAATTTAAAAACCAGTCAACAGCTGATTACGGTTTTCTGCTGTACTTCATAGAGACTTTCCACTGGTCTTTGGTCACAAACTGTAAAATCTTATGGGTAAGCTTATTTGTCTTGAGTTGTAGATGACTCATATGGTCACAATATTACTCCTGTATTGAATCATAAGAAGTTTTTTAATTTTGGGTCCTTGTCCCCATCATATGTAAAATTAAATATATTTCTGCAAGCTAATTAAAATCTTCCCTTAAAATTTCTTGGCTTAAATAATTCTGCTAGAGATGATACATCTGAATTTTAGTCTTTTTTAATGAATAAAGCTTCACTTTAGCTTTATTGTTATCCGTCTGAAAATCAGACAAAAGGAGGAAAGAAAAAAGTTCAGGAATTTATGGATTAACTACTCAAATTTTTGAAGAATATTAGTAGAACAAGTTATTGAAGAATCTATCAATAAACAATCATACTAAAATAAATCTCAGAAGAAGTCATACAAAATAAACATATTTTCCTTATTTAAGGAGGAAGTAAGCAACTAAGCAGTAGAATTTATATACCTTGAGTTTGATAAGGTTTTCCATATATTCTACAAGGGAATCTCATAATAATAATGTAGGGAAGCAGAGGCTTTAAGAAATCCTAAAATAGCTGAAGAAAATAATGAAACAAACAAACAAAAAAACCCCAAACCAACCAACCAACAACAACAACAACAAACCAACAAAACAAAACAAAACAAAACAAAACAAAAAAACCAACAAAACTCAACAAAATCAGTACTGCAAATCTAACTTTTAAGTTTTTCAAGCTGTATAGGAAGAAAGGTTTTTTTCAACTTCATTCTAGTCAGTATTTTTTATAAACAACTTTCCTGTTGTTAGAGAGAAAACATTTATATATAATATCAATCTATGGGAGCTGCAAGCATCATAAAAATGGTCAAAAGGCAAGAGATGCTCTTCAGTTCATTGAAACTATATGTGGGTGCCTGTACTAAGGCAAGGCATATCAAAGTAAAATTGACCTGGCTAAGCAGACATATTTCAAAATAGAGGAGCTGGGCTTTCAATAGGCTAAAAATAGAATATGGCTTTACCACGTTATACTGTAGTAATAAGTAAACAAGAGGTGAAATACCATTTGGGATATGTTACTTGCAATTTTATATAAAAGTCAGAGGAGAAAATTATTTATTTATTGTTTTCTGTTCTGATGTATGTTTGGGAAAGCAGACTTCAAAAATATTGTAGAAAATTTGGAAAGCATAATACAAAGAGCATATCTGAAAGAAAAGCATAAAGAAAAGTTGAAATATATATGATCTATAGAAGGGGGGGTGTTTTCATTTAAAGAAGTAATCTTTACATTTATATACTTCTTTTTTTTTCTTTTTTTTTTTTCTTTTTGCCCCAGAGGATAAAACTTATAGACAGTTGTTGCCTATGCTCATCAGTGATCAGAAAAATAGTTCTTAAGCAGTTCAAGAGGGACACTGAAATTTATCCTTCAATGGATGTTTTCAAGATCAAGGTAGACACCACTGTCAGGAACTGTTCAGGTATACTGGATCTTTGGTTTAGGGATCTTTTGAGACCTCCTGCTCTTGGAAAGCTATATTTCTCTGATTCTCCCTAACCTTATGACTGCAGTGTAACAGTCAAGTAATTCTTTATTGTAAGGTTTTATATCCTGTCTCATGATGAACTTCACATAATCCCAGTAAAGAAAGTTAGAGTCTCTAAACATAGTAATAAACTGTCTTATAGACAGAATATTTGTTGGGCTATATCTATCAACAATTATTTGGAATGATGAACCCCATATGAGTGAACAAAGAAAAAGCTTTTTATATTTATGCTGGAGTCACTCATACAAACTGAGAAATCAAAGAAGGACTTGCACAGACTTTATCCTTAGTTTTATTTTATAAGAAAAATAAAATCAGATAAAAGATAATATGAGAATGGATGAAGAAATATTAATAGCAGAATTCATTCAAAAATACATAGACATTCTCTTAGTTTTCCTTATTTATGTTACTTTTTATTACAGAAAGTGAAAGTTTAGTAGTTGGTCAGATTTAATTTAGTCTTGGTTAGACATACTTTAAATGGAAAAAGAATGAGTGCAAAATCAAGAAGAAATTTGCATTGGCAGCAAAATAAGCTAAGTCATTTGAGTTATTGAGTTATTTAAACCAGACAGTGAAAAGATACTTGGAATACTATGAAATAGTTTTCTAGAATACATTTGTTGAAGATTATGCAATAATTAAGATAGTTAGGAATATAAGATGATGAGACAATGTTGTGCATTACTTATGTGACAGTTTATGAAAGAGTAAAAACATCTAGCTTTCACATAGTAAAAGACATTCCCGTCAAATCACTTTGGGGAAGGTAGACTTCTAATTTTTCCAACTTTTTTTTTGGTAGACTTCTGTTGTGTATTTGGATGTGATATAGTGTGATGAAGATAAATAACATCATTTTCTCTTATAAAAACCCCTTATATTCAGGATGTTAATTGGAAAATAAAAATAATAAGAATGGAAGGACATGGATGTCAGGAAAAAAAAATCATCAAATGCTTCCTGAACCATTAAAAAGTGATGGTATTTTAGACATGTTTTGGAGTATATTTTTCTAATGAGGACTTCATGAATGGACCATAAAAACAATCTTGGACTGTGTGTTGAAATTTGTTTCAATTTAACTTAACTGAAAGAAAGGCAGGTCTGTAATCAAAGCTTTGAATTCAAGAAAAGGCCAAAGCCTGATACGCTATGAAAAAGAACAGCTAAACCCAAAGACTTGAATGTGACAGGCATTAAAATTCTGCATGTCAAAGGACTTTAAACTGTGAAGCATCTGTACCTGGAACATATTGTCTTAAAGAAATTGTTTGAGTGTTCTGATATGTAGATTGATAACACAAGTTCAAGAATCACCATTAAAACATGATCTTGAAGAATATAAGACAAAAGAATACAAGTAGGACAGATATAGGGTCATGCATTTGTGGGTAACATTCAAAATATTATTTTCTTAGATTTCAAACCCTGGTACTAAGATATTAACGTAATCTGTATCACCTTACAGAAGAAAAGAAACTCTTTTAAACTGAAATAAAACTTTTATTTTAAACTAAACAGTGCAATCCCATATAATGTTTATTAATAACTATGGCAAAAAAATTCTGCCATCAAGTTTCAGAATAGTGATAGCAAAACAAAAGAAACAGAGAAAATCCTTAGCTGTATTATAAGTGGGTGTCAGGAAGTTTATAGAAAGGTTTATATGGCTTACTAGAGCTCCAGAACTTTCTTGAAAACTGGTTCAAAATTCTTTTCATGGAGAAAGTGGAAAACCCCGAACCAGATTAAAAATACGCAGTTCTTTCTATAGACCAGTTTTAAACCTGCTCTAGTACAGGGTGTTCCTGCCCATGACAGGAGGGTTGGATCTAAATGAACTTTGAGGTCCCTTCCAACCCTAACCATTCTATGAATCTAAAATTTAGGTCATGATTCCCATTGAAATAAACTTGTGTAAGAAGGCAGAAAAGAAAAAAAAAAGAGATGGCTATGTAAAGATTAAAGAAGAGATTATTTTTTTTTTTCCAAACTAATAGAAAACTCAAATAACAGCTTTGCAGGCCAAAAGCCTCAGAACACGAACTCAGTTTGTAAATTGGGAACACTGTCAACACAAAGGAAACTTATTTTCTCACAGAGGAAGTATTTTGCAGTGATAGTTTTAAATTATACACTAGTATACAGAGAAGATTGGCTAAGAAAAAAGGATAAAACTGATAGCATAGTTTTTACTGGCTAAATTAAAGTAATACCTCTACATTTTATCTGATATCTGCAGTATATTTATTACATCCCAGGAAACAAAGAAAAGAAACACAGCAGTGTATGAAAAAGCTTGGTAGGTCAATAGCTGAAAGTGTGCCAATGTTTTCGAGTCTGCTAAAAAACTCAGGAAGCCAGTTAAAGTATTCCAGTGAAATGTTTTCTGTTTTCACCCCTAAAACACTGATTTGATTTCCACACTGTGTTTCAAAACATATTTGGAAGAAAAACCTAATACCCTTGACAATAGTTTTCCACTAAATGTATAAAAAGCAAGGATTTACGTTTATGTTGCAGGAAAAAAACTGTCACGCACATTGCAGTGTAAGGATTGTGAAGTACAATGAAGGTATGTACATACTAGTAAACACCTGATTCAGATAACTTAAAGATGCCTAATAATGTATCATCACAGTGTTTGTGTTCATACATAATATATTGGTACGGTGTGCATTCAGTTTAACTCTTGCAATTCCTTTGTATTCTTTATAAATTAAGACTACTAGTTTGAAGTATTTGTCTTCCACTTCCTAAGGTCGCAGTTTTAGTTTTCTCCTAAGGATTTATGAGTAAACTGCTTTCTTGAATCTTCAGCATTAAAGGTTTTGAATTGTGCACCACAATATTGGAGCATGAAAGTTCAATGTATATTTTGCATTTAGATGCCTTAGTCATAAAGCAGTGTCAAACATTTGTGGACAAAAAATAAAATTATCGACTTGCCCACCAATTTCATAGATTTATTAAAAATGTTATTTAAAATTTGTTGAGTAACTTGAAATTTATTAAAAATTTTAGAAATAAAATGTAAACAATAAATATTTTTAAGCTTTTATCTTTGCAAGACTAATATAGCACAGAAGGTGCATTCTAGCCAGTGGCCTTTTTTTTATGTAAATTTTTTCATCATTCTAAAAGATAAAGTTCAGAGTATATGACTTGGTTAAGTAATCCGAAATAGAAAAGTGGGAGAATAAATTTCGTCACTAGATGTTCCAGATGTTTTGTCAAATTCAATTACTCTGCCTTTAAATTCTTTTTTTTACACTTAATTGTAATAACAAAAAAGTAAGTACCCTCCAAAACCCCTTCAGAGAAGAACTGTTTTCCATAAAGTACCAATCTCACATGCCTGACAGAGTACCGTACCACACGCATGTGCAAACTTGCATGAAGAAATTCTGCCTGAACAATGTTTGCTCTCTTGCAAAAGCAGTTAATGATTTTATTTTTTTTCACTTTATACAGATTTATTTCAGATTTTCTTACTTCTTCTTGTCTTTATTTAGCTGCTTTACTAATCAGACTTTAACCAACCTCCCAAAGGATTTTTTCTTTCTTCTTCCAATCTTTTCCTTTTAATCTATTGTCATGTTCTCATCCTCACTCTGTGCATAGGTAAACATCTTCTTTCTCTCTGTAAAAATACATTCAAATATGTATGACCTGGTCACTCATTCTTAGTCAACATATGCGTAAGTCTCTACTCCTAAACTAATTCTCCATATTCTCCTTCTCTAGAAGAGCTCAGTCCTTTTTATTTTATCTGTACTTTATTTTTCTTTTTATACCCATTATTTTTCTTACTGGCCGTCCAGTTCTTTTTTAACTGCAGGTGTATTTGTACGCATAAATGTGTCAAATGCATGTCAAATGCACGTCAGATGAAACTGCTGTGACCCATTTATTTTTGGATTAATGATCTTTGATGAAAAATTAAGATCAGGAATAGTAGACAAAATGGAGGGTTATAGTCAAATCATTCACAAACAGAAGAGGTGAGGAGATGAAATCTGTACATATAACATTAAATACTTTTGTGCAATTCATAAAGACCTATACCAATTTTCCTACAGTGCCAGCAGTTTACTTCCTACAAAGGTGTCAGGGCTATGCCTTTCCATAAATACACATAACATTTTTCATATTGAACGGTAAGGCATACAGTCAGGCTTACAGGCTATCCTACTGATCCATGTTCTGTACTCTTTGATAATTATTCAGATCACATTAGACACCTGACTTTATATGTAATTCCATGATATTTGTACAATTTCATCTAGAACACTCCATAAGTAAATTCTTTTTTTTTTCCCCCAATTTATTTTTAATATTCATAATGATCATAGAGGGGCATTTAATTTTCTCAAAACTGTCGTATGAAAGCTCTTTAATTTTAATTCCATTTAAAATATTGCATTATTTTATTATCTATCAAAAATGTACTATTTCTGTCACTCAATAAGTATTTTCAGAAAACAGCCCTCTTGACTGCCGTAGCCAGTCGACTACTGATTAGTATATACCTCTTTTACTTTGCAAAAGATAATTATCTCTATTATAGAGAATGAAAACAAATAAATCAGGAAAACAACTATACCGTAAGAAATCATTGCCTAATTTTGGCTTTCAATATTGGTAATTTTATTTGTTCTATAAAAATACCTCAACCTGAGAGAAAAACAGTACTTGGAGAAGAATTAATTTCCTTTATAAACGGAGAGTTAAATGTTTGTTTGTTTAAATATTTGGATTTTTTTTTTCAGTTGACCAAAAAGATACAATATGTCTTCCTTTAAATATATTTTTCTTTTATCCTTAGACTATTCCTCTTACAACAGTATTAGTACACTAGAGTCTGTGCTTAAGGAATGGCTGTAAAAACAAAGGTCTCTTTGCTGAGAATGTAGTCATTAATAAATATCAAAATGCTTGAGGGCATGCAGTTATTCCGTCTGATTAATCGAATTTGTCCTGGCTTTGGCCAGGCCGGGGTTAATGCTCAGGCCCGGGCCAGGTGAGCCGGGCCGGGCCGGCCGCTATTCCACACCACGTGACGTCACGCCCCTATAAAGGGACTGGCCGGGAGGGGCCTGGGGCTGCTCTGGGATGGTCTTGCTGTGGGCTGTGTGTCTGGGCCGTCGTCGGTCGGTAAAGTACTGCGTTTGTTATCGCGGTTGTTTACATCCCAGGATAACTACTGCGGCCTTATTGTCATTTCCCCTCTCCCTTTGTCGGCCCATTAAACGGCTGTTATCTCAATTTGAAGCCATTTGCCCTTTTGTTGCCTCATTCTGCCCCTTGTTTTGCTGCTGGGGCGGTGAGTGAGTGGCTGTGTGGGGCTGGGCTGGGGCTGAACCAGGGCAGAATTAAACACAAGAAGAACTTCTTTATTTAGTTTTAGGTCTTCTATAACCTTTCAAAAGTGAAAAGGAAAGTCTAAGGTTCCTGAAACAATCATAAGTCCAGGAGAGGAAATTCAGAACATGTGACTTAATTAACTAAACTGAAATAGAAAGCAGGAGAATAAACACTAGAATTATTTGTAGAAGCTTTTAAGGCCCAGAAGATTTGAATTTTTTACTAATCTTTTAAAAATCACAGGTGTCCTGCTTATTCAGTTTGTGATAGAAATGTAAAAAGTAACCCACTCCTTTACTCCAAATTATAGTCATGTGAACTGAGTCACATGGGTTACCAGAAAAAAAAGATACTGACATGGAGCTAAAATTGTCTACACAGCATTAAAGAGATTGCATATCTTCTTATGCTTCTGACTTTAGCATTACAAAAATGGGCAAAATGCCAGGAGTGATACAACTTTTATCTGCCATTGTAAATACATTGTATGACTAGCAGACAGATCTCACACAGTCATCAGGTTATAAAGATTTAATGTAAATAGGCAAATCTAAACTTTTTAGTCTTTATCCTCTGTCTAGCTGACGTATTTTTGACCTTAATGTCAAGTGACTAATGAACACTGCACCAATGTGCGTGTGTTTGGGGTGTGTGTGTGCACAACACATAGAAAGCTGCACAAAACCAAGAAAGCCATATAGAATTATTATGGTTGGAAGGGACCTCAAAGATCATCTGGTTCCAACCCCCCTGCCATGGGCAGGGACACCCTACACTAGACCAGGTTGCCCAAAGCTGCATCCACCTGGCCTTGAAGACTTCCAGGGATGGGGCATCCACTGCTTCTCTGGGCAACCTGTTCCAATGCCTTACTAAAAAAGGCACTTAAAATAAGGAAACTCTTATCTTCAATGTGTCAGAGATATAAAATGTTAATTAAAAGGTATTTGAAAGAGATTAATTGCAATTTGTTTCAAGATACTCTTTGGTAAAATAAAAGAAATTGATTTTTTTCCTATATGTTATTTGACAGATACATGATTTCAGTTTGTGGTTTCAGATATTAAAAATAAGCCATGTTGGCTGTCACCGACCCTCCCTTTGAGGTCCCTTCCAACCCAAACCATTCTATGATTCTAATATAAAATATTTTAGCTGCTGAGGAAAAAGTAGAAACAACAGCCAGTGATCAAAAGTCTCTTACCCTCACTGTCTTTGTTTTTCTTAAAACAAACAGGAATCACAGAAGAAAAATTTGCTTAATATACAGAAACAATACCTAGAACACACTTTCAAGACTACAGAGATTACCATCTTCTAAGAACATGCCTTAGTCAATTCACATGTTTCTAGGTAGAAAATTCATTTACTGAAAACTGGAACTGTTTTGTAGAAAGTTTTGAGTTATCTAAAAAACATTTTGCTAATGACAGGTAGTATGTGAAATGGAGTGTTACCTGAAAACATGTATTGGTTGTCATCACGTTAATTTGCAGACTTCATCTGAATATCTTCCAAACTTATGTTCATATTACAGTATGCAAATAGTCATACCTTGTAAAAGTTCAATTATATTTTATGCTCTTTTAAAGCTATCTTCAAATATCACTTGTACAATTTCTTTTATGACTTGAAAGTAATCAAAAAAATAATGGTGAATTGAAATACAAACTCACTATCCATATTTTTTGTTTTCATGCTTTGAGGCATTTTTACATGTTGTGAAGTATATGTGTTTTCCAAAACATCTTTAATTGTTTTCTCAATGGAAAGAGGAGTTAGATTATAGTTCATTTTGGCAATATATAGAGATTTTAGATTAGCAAGATGCATTACTCTAAGTACAGGTGAATCTTTAGTGTTTTATGTGCATTTTTAGGTGTTGTACTTTTTAAATTTGTTTGTGCAAACAATTTGTCTATGCAAACAATCAGGGATAATACTGTGTAATGTTTTGTATTTGTGTACTCAGTGGAAATAGTCAGCAATATCCAGGGAGAAATTCAGCCCCAGATTAAAGACATTCAGTCTGTCTACAGCGTCTACCTATTAGTTAGATACCTTCATATAAATTATAGTTAGTCTAAGCAGTACAGTAAGTGGAATAGAATCACAACATTTGGTGAGTTGAATATTGCTTTTTAGCAACACTGGGCTCTCTGCATTTACTCATAAATTAGCATCTAGTACCATTTGATTTGGCCTGGTCTACAGTTCCTGCTGATAGTTTCTATTAGGCATCTGAATTTGAAATTGATTTCTTAGAAAGATATTGTGTCTCTATTTTGGGCTTAGACCATAATATGTGCATTAAGATCAAATACAATTTTCAGTTCATGGAAGTTGGCATAGATCAAGTGTTCCTATCTTTGGCTGTTTAGAAAGAAAAAAAAGCTATTTCAAACAACTCACATTTCAGTGATTATTTCTGACATTACTGTAAGAGCTTTTTTGAAAAAAAAAAATTTGGGGGGACTTGAAGGTAATTCATAAGTGTAAAATATATTCTTTTAGGTGAGATAAATCCCGATTTGTCTAAAACAGGTGACTGGATTGGGGTAGAGATGATAGAAAATTAAAAATAATTAAAAAAAACACCAACAGAAACCCAGTCAGATTTAGCTATTCAGAGGTTTGCATGGCAATGGTTCTTGTGGATACACACAATTTCCTATTGTTGGCTGGTCAAATTATTTCATCTTTAAGCAACAAAATGAGTGTAAAGTTTGAGAGATTCCACAACTTTTTTATTTATTTATTCCATTTTGTGGGACTAACCCTCCTGTTTCTCCTCTTTGTGTCTCACCTTGTCTTTTAGTAAAATTCAAAGGAAATGTCTTCTCTTTTCGATGCTATTCACAAGATTTTGAGGATTCCCTGTGAACTCTTCAGCTGATTTGAACACACAAACAGCAGACTACACCAAAGCTTCTTAAAGAATGGTGTCCTGTCCTTTTTTTAAGGTACTGAAATTAACCGAAACTTTTCTGATCTCTTTTGAAAGAATTGTAAATTTGTTGTATATGCCAGGAAGATCTGGCATCTTTCAAACTCCTCTTAGACATAGAATGCATTGCATCTTAACAATAAAGCAAGTTCTAGTTAAGATTTAATATCTCTACCTGAAGTACAAAAAATTCTGGAAGCATCCCGTCTTGCACTAATTTTCATTACTTGAGTTACACCTATTAAAAAACACAGTTTGCATAATGAATTTTTTTATGAAGTCATATATGTTGACACTTTTATAATTGTTATTTCAAGTATGGAAATCACTGCAGTTGTAGGGTAACAAACCATCTTTATGCTCTGCAAAAAGGCAAGATCGTGAGGTTGACTTTTACATAAATTAGTTAAATTTCTGGAAAAATACATAGGAAAAAGTAAGACTGACTCTTAAAATAAGGAAGGAATTGCTTTGGGAATGAGTTTTAGTTGGAAAGTTTATTAGGACTTTACTGATATTTGGTGTTTTCTTTGTTTTGTTTTTCACTAGGAATCTATCAAAATACAAAATAAAATAGTTTGTGTAGCCACCTGTGACAGAACATCAAGGATTTAAAAAGTTGTTGATGTAAACATCTGGTTCCCTGTAGAAACCATGGCATCCTATGAACCACTGATTAATTTTCAACATGAAGCTACTCTGTTATTACTCATGATAACAATATGGATGGAATAGGCTGCTTTGTGAAACCCTTCCATATAAGGTGTTACAAACTGACCAGAGGTTACAAAAGCAGTAAAAAATTAGGTACATATAACAAATGGGTCATTAGTGACATAGTTTTTCAGCAAAGAATGACGTAAGGATCTCTATAGCTTTTGCACTCTATTCTTAAAAGTTTGTATTTTATCTTACACAGCACTAATTAGTGATGCCAATATATCTACACATGGAATATCCTTAAGCTTATATGAACAATTTATGCAGATGTGCAATGAAATCTACTGACACAATGAAATAGTAATAATGATTATTATCATTATTAATAATAGTAAAGGAAGAGGAAAGGGAAAAGAAGGGGAAGGCACAGTAAGGAAGAAACACAGGAGGCTGTGTAGTTGAGTTACTATTTAGATACTAGGAAAAAACTATACAACCATTTCCTAAAATATTAAAAATATATTTTTTGACATAGAGGTATCAATAAGCATTTAGGTTTATGCTTAGTTGTACATGCAGTTTACAAGATACTCTAGGTCTTTAATGTAGGATTTCCAAGCAAGCATTCTCTGTGTGGCTTTGGAAAATACATGTGAAAATGTTAGTTCTGCCTTCTTTCTCAGTCTGTAGCAACAGCATTTTTATATCTACATGGCATATGTTAATGCAGATTATTTTGACTTATTAATGCAGAGCTTTAGTCAAACTCTCATTCGGCAAAGAAACTGTATGGCTGGTGGTTGCCAACTGATTGTACACTTACAATAATGCTTTCACAAAAGCATTTTAAAGCATATTAGAATTACTTTCCTCTAAGTTGCTAACATCTGTGCACAATTAAGCTATCACATTAATACCTACTGAGCAAGCCATTGTGCAGCATTTGAGGGTTACAACTGATATTTAGAATTAATTTCATAATTGATTTTTGGAGAATGTGATCAGTTTGCTTATTAAGGGCATATAATCATGTATTATCAACTGTACTCTCTTCAATTTGGAATTTAGAGCAAATGTGATGCTTGGGGTTTCACCGCTGTTCGCACTGTGGGGGAACTTTGTAGTTCTCACTTCCTTTTGCTCCAGAGAATAGAGGTAAATGAAAAGAACTTAGTAACATAAATTTCTCATAAGATCTTTTACTTCCAAGTTCATGCTAGCTATTGGCATTAAACAAATAAACTATTATGATTTCTGAGATCAAGGGACTTCAGAAAGGTGATGTATATTACCATCCAGCCTGGGGAAGGGGCTGGAGCACAGGTCTTATGAGGAGCGGCTGAAGGAACTGGGATAGTTTAGTCTGGAGGAGGCTCAGGGGAGACCTTATTGCCCCCTAGAACTACCTGAAAGGGAGTTGTGGTGAGCTGGGGGTCGGCCTCTTCTCACAGATAACTAGTGACAGAACAAGGGGGAACAGCTGCAAGTTGCGCCAGGGGAGGTTTAGGTTGGAGATGAGAAATTTCTTCTCGGAGAGGGTGATTGGGCTTTGAAAGGGTTGCCCAGGGAGGTGGTGGAGTCACCGTCCCTGGGTGTGTTTAAAGAAAGGTTGGATCTGGTACTTAGGGACATGGTTAAATGGGTAGTATTGGGGGGGACAGTTGGAATAGATGATCCTTGAGGTCTCTTCCAACCTTAATGATTCTATGATTCTATCATCTACTCTAAATTACAGTAAACCACATACATGGTTTACTTGAGATCATGTTTTACACATGGTTTTTCATCATTTTGTTGCACCATGAAGTTATCAAGTGTTTACACTGACTTTTGTTCAAATTAAATCCATTGCTTCTTGTATTCACCATGAATTTAGAAAATGGCTAATTTCCTCTTTTCTTACAATCTATACATACATATTTGAAGGTCCACTCTTCTTTCCCTACTTAGAGAATAGAATCATTAAGGTTGGAAGAGACCTCAAGGATCATCCAGTCCAACCGTCCCCCCACCACCTATTAATCACTAAACCATGTCCTTCAGTACCCTATCTAACCTTTCCTTAAATCCACTGTTTTCTTTTTACATTGATTAACACCAATTTCTACTTTTTTTGAGGGGGAGAGGGGGTAAATATCTGACTGTTCTGACTTGGGGTCCTCTCCATGGGTGGCAGGGAAACACCTGCTCTGTCATCTGGAGAACCTCCTCCCCCTCCTTCTCTCACTTTGGTGTCTTCAAGGTAATTTCTCACTTTTCCTCACTCCTTACTGCCTGTGCAGCTTTTTGCCCTTTCTTAAATATCTTTTCCTGGGACTTGCACCAACTTCGCTGATGGGCTCAGGAGTGTCCTGTGGTCCTCCAATGTCCTCCATTTTGGAGCCAGCTGGAACTGGCTGTGACTGAAAGGGGCAGTCTTTTCTCATAGAGGCCTCCCCTGCATCTCCCCATGCCCCTCACTCCCAAAATCTTTCCATATGTACTCAATACATATATACACAATACCTGTCAAAACTGATACACCAAAACTTTTTGTTGGCCCACTTTTTTCTGGAACATAGTTTCCCAAAATAAAATTTTCTAAGGTCTTGTCAGTTCTATAGAGAATAGAATGATTATGCACATCATATTTCTGTTTCACAGAAAACCGCTCATTTTATACTCATTCGTATGATATTTGACTTTTTTCAACAGTAAGATATTAACTCATTCCAATGTTCGAGTCACGGTAGTCCCTAGACTCCATTCTTTCTAGCTACTATTTCTCCAGATAGTCTCCAATCCATGTTTCTAAATTAATGTTTCTTAAGAATAAACCTTATTAACACACATTTATTTATATTTTCCCATTATTTTTTATTGTGCATAGATACTGTTTGAATTCTGTATCATATAGCACTTTTTAATTATTCTTTATTATATAGGAATATAATATAAAAGAAAACCATTTGTGAAATGCCACTGGAATCATTCTTGGCTTTTGACAGTGAGCTAGTAATAGCTTTTCTTTGTTAGTGATCATTTAAGTCCCTTTAATTAAATTTATCCTTTTGTGGACTTATTTAATAACATCTCCTTACCTTACTTTTAAGAACTGCATGACAATCAGGATGAGATTCTTATGTAAAAATGTTCTCTACTTGTCTGGACTCTTTGTATACAATTAAAAAAAAATCTATTTCGATAAAGCCTTGAAGGATAAAAGTAGGCACATCTAAAAGATGATTAATTTCCTCTTACTATAGAATTGAACCTTATAAGTTTCTTAACCTTGATTATAAAGCAAATATTAGTTGACTAGCATTATTGTGCAGGTAGAATATTTTGGAAAGCAATTATTGAGGCCTTTGAAATCAGTAAAATAAACGAATTAAGGTTCTACTCAATGTTAAAGTGAATAGCAGACCCTAGTTTTATGCCTGCAAGATAAAATAATTTTTTCCAGATGTGATCTTGAGCACTAAGCATAAATGCTGTGACCACAGAAGGTTAGACTATGTGCAGTCCATACCAAAGCATTTGTCATGTACTAAGTTAAGTACCTTATATGGATTCCACTTCTTGTTTGCTTGGTTTTGTTTGGCTGTTTGTTTGTTTTTCTTTTGCATGGAAGCTGTGTTCTGACTTCAATTACTGTAAATCATGGTCTTCATCTTTTCTGGCCATTCAGTCACAAAGTGCAGAACCTTGAAACATACAGTCCACATGTCCTTGCAGAGGAGATGCAAAAGTGAGATCCCTCCCTATTAGTTGCATCATATTAACTCTGGAAAATTCCAAACCTGGAAGGATCAATAGTTGCATATATATTATTATTGCTGATTTAGTTTCATCTGATGCTTAAGATCAAACTCTTTGACCACCTACATAGTGGTCATCATGGTCAATCAATACAGGTATTGCGTAACACTCTCATTTGAATCAGGACTATGTACTCATGAAACTCATTACAACTCATATGAAGTATAAATAGTAGAATCTGCCTTCCAAAATTCAGGTTATACATAATTAAAACAAAGCCAACAGACAAATACGATGAAAAATATAGAGAAAACAACTTTTCAGACGCATTATACATACATTCCTCTTTATTTGTCATGACATATTGTTGATTCATTCAAGATGTTATGTTGTCATGATTATACTTTTTTTAAAAAAAAAATTTAATATTAACTATACGGGAGAGTTTTAACAAAAAATAACTATGTATATAACAACATACTTTCTCATAAAATCAAATATTATTATTAACAACATGTGTTGTGTCCATTTGGATGATAAAAGAAGAATAAGAATAAACATAGTGTGTATTAAAGAAGAAAGTGGGAATGTAGTGTTTTGATTGATGGATTTTTTTCTTATAAAAGACCTACAGAAAGAACAAACAAAATGTGATTTAATCTAGGACCATCTCTTTAATCGTTTATGTGTGTAGCTTCAGGCTTTGTCAAAGGAGACAAAGTAAGAAGCAATTCTAAAAATATAATTATAGAAATTGTTCACTTATCAAAAATATTAACCAAGAAAAATGTAAAAGCTTAAAAAGAGAGCAGCCAGTAGTATGTCTTAAGCCAGCTATAAGACTGTATAGATTGATAACCAACAGAATTGTGATCCCAAGCTCATGCCCCATGGCATGCCTCATGGGATGCCTCTACCAAGAACTTTTAATGAGTCACTTTGAGCAGTCTGTTTTCATTTGCATCAGAAGTTTCCAAATTCTCTTGAATTATTCCCTTGTTGCTCTTCTACCCTCTTTCTGTGCTACATTTGATTTAAATGAGCACATAGATCTACAACATCATCTAACACAGTTCTGAATCCCCTGAAGGAAATAGCATTTCCAATCTTTGAGATTAGTGTCAAGTTTACAAATTTAAAGCAATCCCATACCACTTTATTAAATATATTTTCCTAAGCAAACACTAGTTTTAAAACACATGAATAATTGTTTGGCTTTTTGGAACTACACTTAAGTGTACTTCACTGTTCCTGTGTTCTAGTGTAACATTTCCCTTGGTTTATTTTGCTTCGTTAAACTGAATATGGGAAAAAGCCACTAAAAATACTGAGAGAATATCTTCTTGTATCTATTACAGTATAGCATTGTGTATCATGTATGATAGTATCTAATAAATATGAAAAGAGGGAATCCTGAATTCAATTATTTTATAACCTTGATAGGGCTCAAGCTCACATTTATTATAGGGAGTTGAGGCAAGAACACTGAATACCTCTCCTATTGAATGCTCTTTTTATTCCTTTAAAAAAAAATAATCAGGTAAAACAGGAAGCAATGTTACTGTATTTCAGCAAGCAACACTCACTGTAGAAGACCTGGATTCTAGTATCTGCTCCAAGGACTGTGTATTTCACATTAAACTTCCATGGAGTAGAGGACAGAAGCCATTTCTGAGGAATCACCCTAGTCCTTGATCTACAGCATCATGCCTTTGGTTTTATTCCCTCTTTCTTCTATAAGGGATATTGAATTATTTCCTGCAAACTCTTACAACTGCAACAGCACCCACTGTAGAACAGCCTGTAGTTTTACTCAAGAAAACTTGCTTTTGCTTATTGGATTTTTGTGACTAGGGGATCCCCCTAGGGAATTTTCTGACATCCTTCGTTGATTTCATACAAGAGAGAGTGATGGCTGCTCTACTTTGTAAATAACCAATTTTGGATCTCTTTAACCCTTGAAAATGAGCATGGTGATGAGTTCCAGAGATAGTAGAAATACAAAATAATAAACCTTAATGAAGCTAAAAAGGGGAACAGGGATTTTGTAGTAGTTTTTAGACAGTAATATATGTAATATTAGTCCTATTAGGTAACATGAACTGCTACTAGGCAAAAAATTTTGATATTCATAATGGACAAGGTTTGGTACAAGAATTACAGGGAGAAAGAAACCCCAAACCAAAACAACAAAAAGTCAAGCAAGTCAGTAAAACAACATAGCCTTAAAGATAAGGTTTTTCTGCATTTCATTCAAATCAACATGGAGGAACTGCAAGAAAATGTTGAGCCACGGAATGTTTGAATTAGAAATACCAGGAAAGCTATAACAAATCCTATTCTGGAAATACATGTTCCTCTTTAAATCATCTGAGAGGAAAAAAAATAGGAACCTGTGCTGTTTGAGTTGCAGACAAATGGAAGAAGATAGTCATAGCCATTATTGCAAAGATGTCTGATTTAAAACAAATAAATAAATAAAAACACAAACAAACAAAACATTCCGAACTCAAAACCCAAAAAAACTGTCTACTGGCATGAGACAAATGATGGAGCTGACCTAGGTGCTGAGTGAAGTTGCCTTCATGCGGATGATTCAGTAGAGTTAGCAGTGCTCCACAGAGGAAAGGGAGTCCTCTTGATTGTGTAAATCTGGGGGAAAAAAAAAGGGAACCAACTATTCTCAAATAATTTCAAGCAACTAAAAAAGTGTGCTAAGCCTTTTCCTAACATTGTGCTGGGGCTTTTAGTAAGGAAAGGAAGGAAAAAAAAAAAAAAGAGGAAAGACTTGGAGTTCAAAATACAACCTCAAGTTCTGCGAAGTAAGAGGCCAACCTGGCTGAACTGCAAGTTCATCATTTACAGTCTCTAAAAGAAAATACACAAAAGCTGTAATACTTGCATCTTGAAAACACAAATTGACAAAGTAAAGAGGCCAAGGTGCAAATGAGATTTAATTATCAAGGGACCAAGAACAGTATTTTTTTGCAGATGTAAATTAGTAATAATACATATAAACAAGAGAAAAATGTTTGTCTCCTACTTCAAGAGGGGATGATGGAAAAAATACTAAGTGAGAAACATTTTAGACTTTTTTGCCTTAAACTTCCAGATGTTTCTGATGGTGTTCAGAAAGATTCTTTTAACTTTGATTTCATGTAGGATTTTCAGTTTTTGTGAAAATGTGTTAATGGACATAGTCCTTGTGTGTACGCAAAATCATCGGGGCTGGGGAGCGGGGAAGAGAGATAATGAAAACCCAACAGCAGTGTGAATAAACCTACTCGCAACATGGTGACAATAATACCACAATATCCTACATTGCTGCAAAGATAAGTAACATGACCTAAGCTAAACCGAGGAGATGTCAGAGAACTTTATTTCAAGCACCTTCATTAAAGACTGAATGTCCTTACCTAGCCAACAAACTGAATACACTACCTTGAATGGTTTGCTTCTATTTCCTCTGTGCAAGATCTTTTCATTTGCACTTTGTGTAATACATTCTTTTATTCATTTATGTGACTTTATAAGTCAGTCTCTCCCAAGCTTTTTATAACAGCTAGGTCATCACTGCATTCAAAACTGACAATTTATCTGAACATTTCTTGAAATGAAGAGGCAAATCATAGAATCACTAAGGTTGGAAAGGACCTCTGAGATCATCAAGTCCAACCGTCAACCCAGCACCACCATGCCTACTAGATCATCTCCTGGAGTGTCATGTCTACATNTCCTTTCAGGTAATTGTAGAGAGCGATCAGGTCTCCCCTCAGCCTCCTCTTCCCCAGACTAAACAAGCCCAGTTCCTTCAGCCACTCCTCATCAGATTTGTTTTCCAGTCCCCTCACCAGTTTCGTTGCCCTTCTCTCGATACGCTCCAGCAGCTCAATGTCCTTCTTGTATTGAGGGGCCCAAAACTGGACACAGGACTCCAGGTGCGGCCTTACCAGGGCTGAGTACAGGGGGACAATCACTTCCCTAGTCCTGCTGGCCACACCATTCCTGATGCAGGCCAGGATACCCTTGGCTTTCTTGGCCACCTGGACACACTGCTGGCTCATGTGGAGTCGGCTGTCAACGAGTACCCCCAGGTCAATGGAGGTAAAGACAACATATTCAAAGCTGAACAATTTATTTCAACTCTTTCCTGATTTTTTTCTCCAATTTTCAGTCATTTACCCTCATCTCATATTGGAACCTTCACTGTTTTGTAATATCTTAGCATGTCTCCATCTTTTCTGAATGAAAGGAGTCATCCAAGTTCGCAGATTACACACACCCCACACCCCCCTCCCCCCGATACATGTATCATCTTAGCACAGACTGCTGTAACTGAAGGCAAATTCAAATGTAAGTGAAAACATTGCCAAGAAATTCCTTAAGTGATCTCCTTGTAGATATTAATCTTCTCATTTTTAATTTCAAATTCTGTATTGGCTAATTATGAGTACTAATAAGATTGCCTTTTTGTTACTTTAAACGGCAACAGTTTAAAAATGCATGTAGAAAATGACCAGCTTCATATGTGTCTGCCAGATAGAAAGGAAGCAAGAGTAAGACATGCAGATTCTCTGTGAACTGCAACAAGATTATTGGTATCCATTAAAAATACACCCACTCAACTTAAAAAAATTCTAAATGCTTAGCCTGTGTAACACCATGGACCAACAAGTACCCCAAACTGTTCCATTTAATATCAGATAAGAGAAAGTGCAAGACTTACCTGTGTTTACTGAAAACGAGCCAGCATTGGTTCTTGAGTTGACAAATTTGACCCTTGACTGAGACCATTTTAGCAGTTAGCAAGAAGTATGTTTTATTGTACAGTTCCCTTGTGCAGTCAGTTTGCTTTTAAAAAAATCATTAATGGAGCTGTGCCTCAATATAAACATCTGATGTGTGTGAGACAGGAACACTTTTTCACTTCTGTTATTTATTTGGATTAATATTAAACAATATGGTCTTATTTATATACACTCTCTCTATATATACACATTTCATCCATTCACCTAAAACAATATGATCTTGTTTATATATTCTATATATGCACAAATATACACTATAACCAAACTCCATAGAATTAACATTTTTTTCATAACTCCTTTTTTTTTTTTTAATCAAATAGAAAAGAAAATTTGAAAGCCTCAAGGGTGACTCTCTAAAAGAAAAAGACAGTGATTAGACTTGGTATAATCTATGTCATAATCCATTTACAGAAGTACACAAAAGTCATTTTACGTTCTTCATTGTTATGAACACATAACAAACAGATTTTTGCAAAAATCCTGAGGCAAAGATCCTGTCCTAGTGTCAGGAGACTACTGTCTCATATTGTTTTTAACCCACAGACTAAACTGTCCCCTGAAGCATAACAAAGAACTTGTTTGTGGTTTAGTTCACACTTTTAATTACATCCTTGTCTTTTTCTTTACTTTAAAAAGGAGCTTCAGCTGTGAAAAAAATCCCTCCTTAACACCAGATAAGTTACTTGATACCTCAATTTATATAGGGAAATTAATTAAAATTACTTTATGTAGGATCCACTAATTCTACTCTGCAACTTAACCTCATATTGACTTTTAGGATATTTTTCCAAGTAAATTCAAGATAGATATAAAGAAAAAAAAAACACAAACAAAATTGCCTTGAAATCGGTGGCTTTATGTTCTGATGAACTTTTAATGGAATGATGAATGGAAAAAAAAGATACAGTATTTCAGTTTTATTTATTAAAATGGACAAATTTAGGAGGAATATGTATAGATTACAATTCTGTACTGTTCTCTGTGTACTGAGTACACACATTTTTTATTTCTTTACTTCAGATCTCTCTAGTCATGTGCTGTGCTATGGAAAAATGCCATATACTGTTGTATTTCTTGCAAAATAAAATGCTAAATAAATATAATTTAGAGGTTTATTTAAGGTGTTGGACTCTAATTGAATACATATTCAGAGAAAATGAAAGCAACACTATTTCATGGGTGATAATTAAGGAAGAAACTGACATTCTTTAGATATATTGCAGATAAACTATATCACAAATCATATGAATATCCCTTTGTGCTACAAACAGCACCTGTAATGAATGACCCTGACATTTTTGTTTTTCTCAAGCTAAACATTTATGTTAATTGATGGCAAGTATGTCTCCCATGATGTGTTCTTTACATAAATTACTACGTGTTTTTCATTCACCAACCTGGGGTGTCTTTCTAGCAGAGTTTGTTGTAAACTCTGCTCATATAGGAAGTGTTAAACAAGGGGTATATTTTCCCCCCTTGGAAAGTGTATGTTATTGGCACGGATAGACTATAAAAAACCTCTAGTACCTGGCATGGGCATAAACTTTAGGTTTTGTGTTTAAAATTATATGAGTTTCCTTATAAAGATGGTTATTATTTAAACCCTGTAGACTCTTCCCTTATCTTCAACAATTAAACTCACTAAATTTGAATAAGTATTATGATTTTCTGCAAGAATATCAATGTCATTATTTGATTTTTCTTTTAAAACTGTATTTTAAAAAACCAAGGAGCACAGAGGATTCCACACAGGGTAGATCTTAGAAGTAGGGTTGTCCAGTAAATGAAATGAACGCATGAAATCCAAATAGTACATCAACTAAACTGAAGAAATAAAAAAATAAAAATAAAAAAAAAAGAAGAATCACTTATGGTAACAAAAGTTGTTTAAAGTAAATTGTATTCTCTAATAAAGTACTGTACGAATCAGTTTTCTTGGCAATGTACTTTAAATACTAGGTAGGAAGTGGAAGATATGACATTAGGAAGACCAAAGAAGTAGAGCAGCCAAGAGGACACAGGAGAATGCTAAGAGCTTCTCTCTTGCCACTGCTACTTATTTTTCTGTGGAGTATAACCCCACAGTGGTTGTTGTGGTGCACACCAGGGGAAATCACAATCATGAGTACAAGACTACAGTTACATCTCCAGGAGCACCTAGCAAAAAGTCCCGTCTTGTTGCTGTTTCCCATGCTGCAGCTGCCTGCAATCTAAGACAACTATTTTAAATAATGTAGATTGAAACTGTTGAGAACTGGTTAGAACTCCATTATCAAGATTAAATTAAGCTACTTCAAACACAGAGATAAATTATGTATAAAAGAAGATGTATTCACCACAGTAATTCACTGAATAATAAAATTATAAAGCCATTTTTGAGAAGGAAAAATACAGAATACAACAAAAATCCATTCAAAATGTAACTTTCATCTGCATTAACCATTTCCAGTTTTAGGAATGACTGGAAAAATAGAACTGTGTTTAATCAAGAATTCAAGTTTTGAAAATTGGGGTCACTCTTCAGAATACGATGAAATATTTCTGAAGCATAAGGGAAATAAGTGAAGAAACGTGAAAGAGAAAACCACTGTCTAAATAATTTAACATATCTGTAATTTGATTCCAGTTCAAGCTGATTTTGACTGGATACTTAAGTTTAAGTTATTCATAAAATTAGTGACTATTCTAAATCGCTATTTTGCAGTTACTATCTGCTTTGAAGCTCTTGTATCTGGTATGAGTAAGAAATAGCTATGGCATATGTTATGACAGAGAATCTTTTAGATGCTGGTGGGAGAGGGGTGATCTGGAAGCATTTTGTGGGTCCAGAAACAACTTCCAGTCATATCTCAACTTCATCCTCAACTTCTCAGTTTGTGCAAGAAAACAAACAAAGCATAGCTGATGCATAATCTGGAAGTGAGGACCCATTTCCCCTTGGTTTCAGATTTTAAACAGCAGGGGATAAGACACAGTGAAGAGTGACTCTGTCTTGTTGTGTATATGTAGACAGAGACAATGAAGTTATAGCTTAGCATTTACATCAATCTCTCAGGATGGACTTAGATTCTCAAACATGAGTCCCATTTATTCAGTCAAATATGAGTCCCATTTATTCTACGTTGTGTTAACATCAAGAAAACAAATGGAATCATAAATCAAAAAGTGAGAATGTGAATTCCCTTCTGTAAAACTGTATAAAACTTACGTAAGGTTCAGGATTCTGAATACAGTGATTTCAACCTAGGAGTAAAAATATTATTGCAAAATATGAAAACATATTAAAGATACAGTAAAAAGATGGGTTTTTTCCACACATTAATACTGAAGACCTCAAAACTAGCATTTATGGCTCCTTTCCTTTTAAAGTGCTGCTGTCAAAAAAGTTATCCATCTTTAACAAAATAGCTTTGCTTTGAGTTTCTTGTCTAAGAGTATTTAAATCCACTTCTGAAAGATTTGACTTACACCATTTTGCTATCTTTATTCTTTGTTGAAGGTGAGTTGTTGAAATGTTGAAAATGTGAAAAACTGTAAGTTTCCTACT